>APFE030451154.1:65228-175193 GCA_000404065.3 Pinus taeda | reverse complement strand
TGAGATAATAATATTTGACTTTTCTATTTTTAGCCTGGTAGTCTAAAAATAGACTCCGCCCATATGTCTAAAAATAGACATAGTCTAAAAATAGACTTGTGTCAAAAATAGCCTGCGGGCCCACTTAGTGAAGGCGACTCTTTTCACTAAGCTCCATCATCTTGTTGCATTCTCAACAAGCATTTCTTGTTGCACACTTTTCAACATTACACACTCTTTTTTATTTCACACCTAGGCAACTCATGTTAGAAACTCCTCCTACAAGCCAACCTACTATAACTTCTATGTTGGCATGATCTTCGAAGTTATTTCTATATGGTGGGCCTTCGCTTCCTGTTGGATATTAGTCACTTACTGAATTTTTTTTGGGGCCATTCCTTCTTAAGTTTCTACTTATATTTCTAGATCCTCATCTGATTTATCTACCTATAATCTAGAAACTATTGCTTAGAGCATGACTTCTATGCCTGAAATACCTTTACCATTAGACCAATATGTTAATATGATATCTTGTAATACAAGTGATCCTCAATCAAGTCTAATTGGAATTTACTATCTAGTTGGGGGAAAACATCCCATTTTTTGCCTAGAGGACACCCCCCTAGTGGAATATGTCCTCTAATTGTAATATAATATCTTGTTGGAACTTATACAAATTTTGGTCAGATAACTTAGGTCGGTCCAAATCAACTTGTTATAACTCAACCCTTGGTTAGTGCTCCTTTTCCAGGAATGGGGAGTAATATTTGGAAGCCATCTTATCATCAAAATATTCTTTACCTACTCCACAAGTGCATGTTTACCAACCAGTCTAGGCTACTGGCCAATCTATACCATAAACACCTGTTCAAGGAACCCCACAAGTGTATTTCCAACAACCTATCCAAAGTATTTTGTAGACACCTATTCAAAAACCTGTCGAAGGGACCCAACAAGTGTATGTCCAACAACCTGTCTAGGGTATTCCCTAGACATATGTTCATCCTATTGTAAAAATAGTTGTTCAACAACCGGTTCCAAGTACACCTCAAACACCCGTCCAATCTATGTCACAAATGACTATCTAAGGTATGCCTCAGATAGCAATTCAAAAACCTACACAGACTATGCCTCAAGCATCTGCTTATCAAACTGGTCCAACTTTTCATTCTACAACACAGATACCTATTGGACAACCTAGTGTATGAGCAATTCAAATACCGTATCAAGGACAACCTTTTCAAGGTCAAACATTTCAAGGAGAACCTTTTCAAGGTCTAACTTTTCAAGGACAACATTTTCAAGGTCAACATTTCCAAGGACAACTTTACTTGGGTCAAATGGTATAGGTTCAATCATATCAGAATCAACCTTTTCAAAGGAAACCATACCCTAGTCATAATTTCAAATACCATTTCAACCACAACCTCATATTACTTACCCTTGTTACCATAGGGGAACGAAAATTCTAATTGCTCAAGCTATTCCAAGATATCTTGGATGTCCTACTCTATGGGCTGGACTTAATCCTCAAGGGTATCAATATCCTTAACAAGGCTTTAATGGATTGTAATCTTTGATAGCAACATTAGATTTAGCAGACTTGTCATGGCTCACAAATGATGCAATTTATTATTATCCTTTTTGGTCGGTTATTCCTACTAAATTGCCAAGTGATTTACTGAAATTTGAAGGTAAATCAGGAGAAGATCCATCAAATCATGTCATGACATATCACCTATGGTGCTCTTCAAATTCATTGAATGATGATTCCATCAGATTATGACTTTTCAAATGAAATCTAATGGTTTAAAAAACAAAATGGTACATTGAGTTACTACATTCCTCTTTCCACAATTTAAATTCCTTAGGAATAACATTTTTAATGCATTTTCAATTACCCATTTGATATGGCATTGCTACCAAACTTTTGACTTCATTAAAGAAATCGGATTCTACCTAAATTTAGATCACATACATGAATGGATATGTAGACGTCATCTAGTCAAAGTTTATATCCCATACCAAATATTAATTGAATGGTTTAGTAAATCTTTACTTCCTGATATAATGGAAGATGTTGCTAAAGAAGGAGTTGTAATGGAAGAAAACGTAATTTCTCATACCCAATACTTAGACCTTGTCTATTCATAATTCAAAACTATATAAAAGGATTCCGAATTTACTTCTCTCATCCAATTCAAATCAACAAGTTTCAACACCTACATGATCTCACACTATTCATGGTGTAATTGGTTTTATCAGCCAACAGTCAAACAATAAATCATATAAGAATAATTTAAAAATACTCAAACTGTGGCCACACAAAATTCACCCAATGAAAACACTTCTCCTGAAATTACTTCCAAAATAAGTGCAGTAGAATCATCTAATGGTAAGGCTCGACAACTTGGAAGTAAGAAAAAAGGAAGAGGAAATCAAAACAAAATTCCTCTCAAAAGGAGAAACCAACAAAAAAAGAACCTTCTTAAGAGAAAAGGAAACCTTGTTATCCTTGTTTGATCTCTAATGAAGACCATTATACTAAGGAATGCCCACATTGTGTAGAGGTTATAAAATTCCTCAAAAGTTCTCCTAGACCTGTTGTTTTGAAAGATCCTTCCCCTTCTTAAGGAGATAAAATGGTTGGTCATAATCAATCCTCTTCATCTACATTGACAAATATCATGATGATGTCCTCACAAGTTTCTGTAGAAACTAGATCTAAATATTATGGATCTAAAGTTCTTGTAAATGGAAATGATGCTAGTCAATTCAGTCAAACTTCCATATCAGTTCCACCTTCTTTTGAACCTTTCCATATCGAGAAACCAATCCTAACACAATAACCTATCTCCCTCCAAAAGGTGTTATTCAAAAGTCGTCTTTTAATCCACATGCTAGAGTGACTCAGAATTATAACATTGTTGAAGAGGAAACTCAATCTCCTTCAACAATGTCGTCTCTTGAAGTACTGTAAACATGTCCAACACAAGCGAAATTACTATTGCGAGTTGCTGAGAAATTGATTCAAAAGACTCTAATATCATAGTCTTTGATCTTGAAAGTCATATACCTAGACTCCTGCATCAACAGGCATTTCAAATACTAGGTTTTGTGAAACCAAAAGAGTCTTACATACAATAATTGATGAGGGAGCCTCTACATGTATTATTACTATTGCTTTTTGGAAATATTTGGGTTTTCCAACTATCATTCAATCACTTACCACTCTTAAATCATTTGATGGAAGATGATACCAACCTTATGGTATTTTAAATGACCTACCAGTAGAATTAGAGGGTAAAATGGTTGCAATCGAGGTGGAAGTTGTTGATGCTCAACTTGATTACAATATTTTGTTTGGTCCAAGTTGGAGTTATGTAATGTATGCAGTGGCCTCATCACTTTTTCAAATGATATTATTTCCTCATCAAGGAAGAATAGTGAAAGTAGACCAGTTCCCTTTCTACACTTCTGATCCTAACTCCATTAGTAGTGTACCCTTTGTGGGGAAAACAATTACTCCTTATGAAGATGTTGGCATTGGTTTGTTTAAGGATTCATCATTAATGGGAACTTTTTCACTCCTTCCACCCAACGCTCCTTTTAATTTTTCCCAGATCAACATGATCTCATCAAGCACTCCAGAATCATAGGATTCTTGGATCGTGCCTTCAAAATATAATTTGACCACATATTGTGATCAAATGACTCTAAGCTTGTTGGAACTAGCTTATCAAGTTGTTTAATCATTTTCACAACCACTCCCTATTGAAAATGACCGAGTGAATGTGATCATTGTTGAGTATTATAAATATTCCTCGCTAGAACCAATATCTTTTCATAATCCTCTTGATAACATGTTTCCAATAAATGAAAGTATCAGGAAGTTATGAATTTCGATAAAATGCCTTGGGATGATTATCATCATCATTCCTATTTTCTTCCCAACTTTGAAAATATTGTGAAAATTGCAACAAGAAAATTCTAATGTTATTTTTCCTTGAATTAAATTGGGAATTAAATCAAAATTCTATTGTCATATAAACCTGCAACAGTTAACTAAGTGAAGTTGACTTAGTTGGCTTAGTAAATTCAAGTTGGGAGTCTATCTAGATTCATGTACATTGATCCCTAAATTTTAGGGGTCCAAGTTGAGTTCTTTTGAGTTTTAATTGATTAATTCAGTATAATTGAGTCAAAGTCAGTTAAACTAGTTCCAACAATTAGAGGAACTAGCAGGCGGTCTAACATTAGGGAGAAAATTTAGTGCTCAATAAGTTAATTAATAGTCACTCATAAATAACTCATGCATGTCAGTTCTGAGAAAGACCAAATTGAGATTAGAGGTGAGGGACAATGTACTATCATTTGTATAATTTTCCGAGTTGTACAAATGGTGCAGGCAATCAGTAGAAGGCCTGTGATGGATTACTTAGTTGTGGTGAAGGACTTTCCTAATTAAATATGGGATAATTCCCTTGGAGATTGTGCCAGGAAGTAGGGGCTTGGCAACGAGTAGATTTGGCTAAGTGTTGGCTTGAGATAGTTTTTGAAGCAATGAGATATATTGTACTTGTGCAAAGATTGTTTGGGTTGAACAACCATTTTATTTTTGTCTCAGATATTATGGTTAATGCAATATATATAGTGAGGGTTTTAAGGAGTTTATTTTGCCAGAAAAATATTGTGTTATGAGCAATTGAAATTCTTCCTTTTCTGCTTCATGATTTCATCAATCAATTTTTGGTTTCCGCTAATGAGTAGAGTATATTCATGTCTTTTTTTTGGCATGTCACATAAGAATCTTGAATCTCTAGTAAAAACCTACATTGTATTAGAGCTGAAGTTACTATACAAGAGGAGAATATGAGTTTGTTGTGCAGGTGAAATAAAATTTGCAGTTTCATACTTCAGAGTTAGTAGGATGTCATCTATGGTTTGAGACTTGAGTATGCCCTGGAGGGAAGCTCAAATTACATACCTTGGAAGGACAAGATGGAGGTTGTGTTGGAAGACAACACACTGAAGGAATTCATAGATCATGATATCCTGAGCCTCCAACTTGTAATGCTAAAGATATGGCTGAATGGAGAAAGTGTGGGGCAAAGGCAAGAAGGATTATCCTAGAATGAGTTTTGTTGGGTTTTGTTATATTCTTTTCACGACTAGCCCACCTAGTAAATCAGGGGTTTAGAAGGGGGTTGGAGCCCTCCCTTCGTTGCACCAATTTCACATGTGGGGTGGGGGGGGGGGGGGTGTGTCAACATGGGGGTTTTGAGGGGGTGCACGGTAACCCAATCTTGGGGTTCCCTGGGGCAACACCCGGAAAAGTTTGGTTTTTGGACCTTATTAGTGTTGACCAGACCTACCTATGGTTTTGTGCATGAGTTTTTCGCACATGGTTTTGGATGTGGATGGGTTTTTGGTCTCATGGTATTATCGGATTGCGATGTTTTTCGATTCCATGGTATGGATGCTTCTGATGTTAAGATATGTGTTGTACATTGAAAGGCACAATATCGAAAATCAAACTAATTAGTCCTAGTTTATGGGATCCAGGGGAATATCTATGTGTTATACTGTGGTTATGTGGTTAATGCTCTTGCATTTAAGTTATTTCTGCGTCATTAGAATTCATATGCAAGTAATTTCTGTATGGTGTTAAAACCTACATTTAGTATCAACGTTGTTTTGGCTTGAAGGGGACGCCTTTGTTGCTGAGGGGTTTCACTCATGCCTGTGGTAGACCCTTTTCAGTGGGAGATCTACAGGATCGATTGTGGTGGTGAAAGAAGATGGTGAGCAGTGGAAAGATAGAGATTGGGAAATTTAATGGTTAGAGTTTTGAGTTATGGAAACTCAAGATGTAGGATCTGTTGGTGGATAAAGATCAGTGGATCGCGGTAGATCTAGGTATTAAACCAACGAGAGTGTCCGATGAAGAATGGAAGAAGTTGGATCGAAAGGCAAAGAGCACAATACGATTGTGTGTCTCAGATTTAGTATTGTTGAATGTATCAAGGGATGTTATGGTGAAGGCTTTGTGGGACAGGTTAGGGACTTTGTACCAATATAAGTCTCTAGTGAATAAATTGTTTCTATGTAAAAAGCTATATAACTTGAGGATGAAATTTGGAGACTCAGTGACAGAACATTTGAATGCATTTAATATTGTGGTAAGTCAGTTATTATCTATTAATATTAAAATTACAGATGAAGATAAGTGCATAAATTTGTTGTGTTCTCTACCAGATTCATGGGATATTCTAGTTATTGCGATAGGTAGCAATGCAACTACCTTACAGTTTGATGAAATAGACTCATCCTTGCTGATGGAAGAGATAAGATGAAAAAATATGGAGAGCCAGAATGGTGATTCCCTGTATGTATGAGGATGATCCCAGAATAGAAACAAAAATAATTCATTGAGTCGATGATCTAAATTTAGAGGGAGATCTAAATCTCCAGGAAAACCTGTAAAGGTGGTGTGCTGGAAATGTGGAAAGGAAGGGCACTACAAAAGGGATTGTAAATCTAAAGCTCCTTCTGCAGAGGCAAAAACCACCTCAAATGAAGGCTGGGATGTGTACTTGGCTTCTTCAAGTACACATGTAGATCATGAGGCATGGTTGATTGACTCAGGTGCATCCTTTCACTTGAATCCTCATAGAGAGTGGTTCTACGAGTATGAAAAATATGATGGTGGTGATGTCTTCTTGGGGGATGACAGGAAGGCTAGAATCATTGGTCATGGAAAAGTAAAGTTGAAGTTAGAATTTAGAAGGGTTAGAACACTTCCGAGTGTTCTGAATATTCCTGCATTGGGCAGAAATCTGATTTTCGTAAGAAAGATGGATGATGTAGGGGTAAAAATAGTGTTTGAGAAGGATACCTGCAAAATTATTTAGGGAGCACTGGTATTGATGCGGGGAGTTTGAATTGGAACTCTATACAAGCTGCAAGGTAGCACTGTTGTTGATGGGTGCAACAGTTCTATGGTTCCTGAAAGTGGAGCAGAAAATCTAGTGGTCTCTGGAGAGAAGATCATGATGTGGCATCAAATACTTGGACATATTGGAGAGAAGGGCCTTCGAATACTTCATGGAAAATGTATGGTAGAAGGTATGAGTAATAGCTCTCTGGATTTTGATTTATATGAAAATTGTGTATATGGGAAGCAGAATCATGTGAGTTTCCCCTCTGGTGGTAAAAGGGCAAAACATATATTAGAGCTTGTGCACAGTGATGTGTTTGGCCCTGTGAAGGTTCCATCATTGGGTAAGTCTGTGTACTATGTATCATTTATAGGTGACTTCTCAAGGAATACATGGATATATTTCCTTGAAAATAAATCTAAAGTATTTGATAGGTTTAAAGCACTTAAGGCTCTAGTGGAAAGCCAGACAGAGAAGAAGATAAAGGTGTTGAGGACAGATAATGGTGGAGAGTTTTGCAGTAAGGAATTTGAAGAATCCTGTAAGAAATGTGGTATATCATGGTAGAAGACTACTCCACATACACCTCAACAAAATGGAGTTGCAGAAAGAATGAACAAGACGTTGATGGAAAGGGAAAGAAGCATGCTTAGTGGTGTCAGGTTGGGACAAGAATTCTGGGCAAAGGCAGTTGCGACTGCATGCTACCTGGTCAACAAATATCCTTCGTCAACATTGGAAGGTAAGACTCCACAAGAGGTATGGAATGGTAAGAAACCTTCTCTTTCACATATGATGTTATTTGGATGTGATGCATATGTACATGTTCCAAAGGAGAAAAGAACCAAGTTGGATAGTAAATCTGAAAAATGCATATTTATTGGGTATAAGGATGGTTTAAAGGGTTATAAGCTTTGGAACCCAGTAACAAGGAGGGTTGTGTATAACCAAGGTGTGGTGTTCAGAGAGGTTAAAGATGTTATTAAACATGAAGTCCAACCAAAGAAACCTAAGAAGATAGAGTTTGAGCTAAAGGAGGAAGAATCAGACTCTATAGCAGAGGAGGAATCAGAAGATGAAGAGCCACAAACTCCAGGTGTGAGAAGATCAGTTCGAGAAAGAAGGAAGCCAGAAAGGTATAGCCCATTTGCTTTCTATTCAAATTTTGCTTTATCTATTACTGATGATGATCCCAGAACTATGAAGGAAGCAGTAGATTCAGAGGATGGAAAAGTTTGGAAAGAGGCCATGGTTGATGAAATGGCATCTTTGCACAAAAATGAGGCTTGGGATTTTGTGGAGTTGGCGGTTGTAAAAGAAACCAATTGGAAGCAAATGGGTGTTCAATAAGAAGACAAATGTAGAAGGAAAGGTGGAGAAATACAAAGCTCAGTTGGTAGCAAAAGGTTATTCCCAGTTGCCGAGAATTGATTTTGGTGATATTTTTTCTCCTGTTGCCAAGGTAACTTCTATTAGATTACTTTTATCTGTTTTTGTTGCTTTTGATTTTGAGGTAGAACAGATGGATGTGAAGACAACATTTATTCATGGGGATTTGGAAGAGGAGATCTACATGAAGCAACCTGAAGGTTTTGCGGTGAAGGGTAAGAAAGAACAGGTATGCAAGTTAAAGAAGTCTCTGTATGGGTTAGAACAATCAACAAGGATTTGGTATCAGAAATTTGATACATTTATATGGGGACTTGGATTCACTAGAAGAAAAGCTGATCACTGTGTGTATTTTAAATTAATTGGTGACTTTGTTATTTATCTAGTCTTGTATATGGATGATATGTTGTTGGTTTGAAATGACAAAGAAATTATCTACGATTTGAAGACCCATTTGTCCTCCAAATTCGACATGAAATATCTTGGTGCTGCAAACTATATTTTGGGAATGGAAATTAAAAGAGATTGGGCAAAGAAGAATCTCTGGTTAAACCAGAGGAAGTATGTCGAGAAAATATTGCAGAGGTTTAATATGAAGGATAGTAAACTAGTCAAGGTTCCTATTCCTGTAGGTGTAAAGTTATCTGTTGAACAGTGTCCCAAGGCACAAAAAGAGGAAGAGGACATGTCCTGTGTTCCATATCCAAGTGTATTCAGTAGCCTGATGTATGCGATGGTTTGTACTAGACTAGACATTGCACATGCAGTGGGAATATTGAGTAGGTTTATGTCAAAACCAGGGAAGGAGCACTGGACAACAATGAAGCGGGTTTCTAGGTATTTGCGTGGCACTAGTGATTATGATTTGTGCTACCAAGGAAGACCAAGATTGGACAAAGAGTTGGATATTTGTGGCTTTGTTGATGCAGACTAGGCTGGAGATCTGGATCAGAGAAGATCCACAAGTGGGTATTTGTTTAACCTATTTGGAGGTGTAGTCAGTTGGATGAGTAAGAAATAATTTGTAGTGGCACTATTAACTACAAAGGAAGAATACATGGCAGCAACTCATGCAAGCAAGGAAGAAGTTTGGTTGCAGAGATTGTGTTCATGTATGGGGTTAGTTCAGGGATCTATAAGGATAGACTGTGATAGCCAAAGTGTAATTTTCTTGGCAAAGAACCCTGCATATCGTTCAAAGACAAAGTACATTGATGTTCAGTATCACTTATGATAGAAGGCAAAAAGGTGTTGCTGGTAAAGGTGGACGCTTTGAAGAATACTATAGATGCATTGACAAAATATGTGAGCTATGAGAAGTTCTCTTGGCATAGAGAAACAATGGGCATTGCAAGGTTGGATAAATGACTGAGCTCTCTTCTGGACCCTTGTGGAAAGAAAACAACAAGTGGGAGAATGTTGGGTTGTGTTATATTCTTTCCACGACTAGCCCACGTAGTAAACTGGGGGCTTAGAAGGGGCACGGAGCCCCCCCTGCATTGTATCAATTGCGTAGCAGGGGGGTCACAGGGGATTTAAGGGGTGCAGGGAACCCCACTCTATGGGGTCCTAGCGGACATACCTATGGTTTTGTGCATGAGTTTCTGCCCATGGTTTTGGACTCGATGGTTTTTTGTCCATGGTTTTGGATGCGATGGTTTTCAGTCCATGGTATTGGATGCTTCGGCATGTATAAATATGTATTTTAACATTGAAATGAACATAATGAAAAATCAAGCTGGTAGTCTCGGTTTTGGGATCTAGAGGAAAATCTCTATGTATATGTGTTTTACGTGTTTTGCTCTCACATTTTTTATTTGCTATTTTTTAGAATTCATATGCAGGTAATTTTTGTATGAGGTTAAAACCTAGAAGTTTGATATCATATTGTCTCGAATCTCCACGGTATATAAACTACATTTGCAATGTCGAAGGCATTGATGGAACTATTTCAAAATAGCAGTGACCAGAGGAAGCTAGCACTGAAGGACAAGCTCAGAAAGATCAAGATGAAAAAGGATGAATTAATTACAAAATATTTGACCAAGTTCTCCCAATGTTGGGATGAGCTTGGAAGTGTCAGGGTTACTGTTACAGAAGATGATCTAATGAGCCTAGCACTTCTAGGACTTTCCAAGAGCTAGAAAAAGTATTAGGAATTAGTTAATGGGAGGGGGAAGATATCAAAGTGGGAACGAGTGTGGTCCGACTTGGTAGAGGAAGAGATTCGACGAAACACCAGAGACAAATCCTCATCAAAGCTTGACAATGAGGAGAATTGTGCCTTAGTTGGGAATGTGAAGAAAGGGAAGGGGAAGTCATCCAATTCAAAATTAGATTCTAGTCAAGGTGACAAGAAGAAGGACGTGTAGAAAATCAATTGTTTTCAGTGTCACGAACTGGGACACTATGCCACAGTGTCCGCACAAGAAGGATGGTTAGAAGTCCTCGAGAGAGGGGCAAGTGAAGCTCTTTCTTCGCAATTCGAACTGGATTTTACCCTCATCACTTACATGGTGTCATTGATGATGGGTAGCGTGTGGTACCTGGATAGTGGACCTTCATTCCACGTGACCGGAAAAAAATATCTCTTCAATAACTTGGAGGAGAAGGATCTCCAAATGTACATCAAGATGGGTGATGATGGGAGGTATAGTGCAACTGGCATTAGCACTATTACCTTTCAGAGGGAGTTTAGTTCTCCCCTCACATTGAGAGATGTAATGTATATTCCATGTTTGAATAAGAACTTGGTTTTTGTTGCCATGTTGGAGGATAGAGGCTATGATGTGATCTTTAGTAAGAGAAAGTTTTTCCTTTTTCACATAGCCACAAGACAGGTGCAGTGGATCGAGTTTCAAGTGAAGAACCTCTACAATTTGGAGGTAGAAGATTGTGTTTCTTTGAGAACTAAAGAAAAGAAGGCGTAGAGCCGAGAAATCGTTGACTTGTGGCATAGAATATTTGGTCACTTGCACCAGAGGGCTTTGACGATCATGCAACAAATTTCTACAATACTTCCCAAGGGTACTAGATCAAAGAGACACATGAAAAGGGTGTACATTGGGGAAGTACACCAAAGCTTCCCTGCATGAAAAATACAGTTGATCACAAGTGATCCTTGATTGATTTCACTCAGATGTGTGTGACCCATTCTTGAAAACATCCACGACCAAGCACATGTATTATGTAATATTTGTTGATGATTTTTCTCGTAAGTGTTGTATTTTCTTCATGTAGAAGAAAGATCATACATTCGCTAAGTTTTTTGAATTTAAAGCACTTGTCAAGAAATATATTGGCAGGTGTTGTAGTGGCTACAACCACCATCCAAATTTTTTCCTTAGTTTCATTTTGGAGCCTCGATACCAACCATCCTTATGAGCATGTCTTTCATTGTCAAGTACTTAGGCTTCAACTGAGTTTTAGTGGTCTGCCGACCTGTGCATGTCAACTTGTTTGTATCTCTCCATAGGCTAGCATTTCAGACTTAGACTATTTGTTGGCTGAAACACTCCCCCAGAAAATTGTGCAATTCTGGCGGGGAACCAACTTTCCCTCCAAAAATTGTGCAAATCAGCTGGGTAGCCTGTCAAGCTCCAGAATTGTGTAGAATAGTCAGGCAGTCCTCCCTCAGAAAACTATGGAATCTGACCCAGCAGTGCAGCTTAGACCCTGAAATTGTGCAATTATGGGAGACAGTCGCCTGCTAACACCAAAAATTGTGCAATCCCTTAAGGACAAGAAACTCATATTATCCCGAAAACTATGTAAATTTTTATCTCAGACTCACAAATTGATGCATGTTCCTTCAGGTTGACTAGTTCCCTCCAGGACTGAGTAAAATTGATTTGCATGCATTGGTTGCTTATCATGAAATAGCAAAAGGTAGCATGCAAAGCCATCTCTAGATCTGGGAGATCTATTTTTGGTAGTTGGAGGTTACATTCATAGATCATTTTAAAAACCTCTCGCCAAGTGTCGTTTTTTCCTAGGTTGGTGGTATGCGTGTCATAACCTCAATCTTGTCAAAACTTAGGAACCATACACTGCAAAGCTCATTCCCCACATTGATCTTGTAGCTCTGACATCCCACATCTCATCCAGGAGTCTTCGACATTTTCATCTTAGTTGTTTCAGGGTAAGTCTGCTTCTCACGTCTTACATTGCGTTTCTGTCGGTTTTTATGTTTCTCTTTGTGTATTTGTTGTCTAATTGATTTCAATGACCGCTTGTTGTCATTTGATGTATGTTATCTTGTAGAAGCACCATTTTAGTTTTCGTTTTCATCTCACTGATGTCGCATACATGACACTATTTTTGCACCGAAGGTCTCCGTTGCGGCGACCCACTTCACACACATGCATGTTTTCCCATTTTTTGAATCTTGCACTTACTCTTTGCATGCAAGATCATTCACTATTGTTTACACTCAGTATCACCATGCATTTAGACTTCTCATGTTTTCAGTCGACCGTTGGTGGGTCTAAGTTCCCTTAGCCCGGACCTTGCCTTGCCCAATTAGCATTGCGCATTTCTAGAAGTGAAGTCTCTGCCTTCCCTCTAGAAATTTCACAAGTCTATCCAGCACTAACCTCTAGGATTGAGTTGCGCAATTCTAGGAGGTAGTGTCTTGCTGGCCCCAAAAACTGTGCAATGCAGTTTGCTGGTTTGCATGTCACTGTTGACTGAAATTTCTCATTTCACATTTTCAGTCCTCAACAAGACATGATGGACTCTGCATTGCACAGTTCCAGCAATCAGATAGCCTCCTGATAGCCCAGTTGTGCCTTACACAATTTTGGAAGTCAGTCTCTCAGCCTCCCAGTGAAAATTGCGCAATCTTCACAATTAGTCACATAGATATTTTGCATGTCAGTCCTCCAGTTTGTTTTTGTTTTCAATTGACATATTGCTTGCCATGAGTGTTTCTATGTCTCCAAGTATCTAAAGTGTTCTTTCGCATCTTAACAGCATAGGTACAATGGCTTCCAGGAGAGAAGAGTCAAAGACACTGTTGAGAGTGGAATTGGGGATGTAGTTGATCAAGTGTCTATGAAGTTGCCTATTCATGAAGATATCAAGTTTTTCACAGACAAGAATATCAAGATGATATGGCAGCGAAATCACGGCGAGCACCACCATTGGGAAAAGTAGATGGTAGAAGACCTATATGCGACAAATTCTAGAGGAAGGTTATTGAGAGCACAGAAGCAGAGCAAAGTTGCAAGTTCAATCAGATCCACTTGTGATGAAAGCAGCTTTGGTGACTGATGCTATGAGGCAACGACACGACAAGATGATTGCATAAAGGCAGAGAGAGAAATAGAGAAGGAGTTGTAGGTGTTGAAGTGGTAACTCAAGGAAGAATAGGAACTGCATAGATGAGAGAAGGAGTTGCAGCAGGAACAAGTGCAGCAAGAGGTGCAACATGCATAGAGAGATGAAACTACACACATACATGTTATAAACCCAGCGTAGGAGCTGGCATGGAGCAGGAAGATTGAGAAGTGTCATCGATCACATGCAACGGTGTTCAGGAGTATGGATGTCATTATGCACATGCATTAGATCCCATCGATTGGCACACTCACCAAGGCGAAGACAAGAAGCAAGTCTGAATGGAGCTGAACATGTATTTCAACAATTTGATGTGCATGGTCACCAACACACACTTAGAGATTAGCACATACACTATGCATTAGCATGTTGTTGGTTCATCTACACTCAAGATGATAATGCGCATGTTATCAGACGAGTTGTAAGCAGGAGCCATATCAGTGTACTTAGATGCAATGGAGGCAAGATTCGCTCTCAACAGGATGTCATGTTGAGGGTGCAGAAACCATCATAAATGACCAAGCTTGGCATCAGTTTGTCACCATCGATCATCGCAAGGATTTTTAAGAGTTGGTCTTACCATAGTTTTCCAAGTGTTAATGATAGCTTGCATGGCTTGCTTAAGCCTATTTTGTCTCACATGGGTACATGTATAGATTGTATGTAACATATTCTAAACTGGAAGTCCAAGTGTTGATAGTTGAACGTAACAGTCATGTAGTAGTTGAAGAGTCATGAGGGTATGTGAAGAGTCACAAAGGGGAATGTCAAGGGTCACCCCACCCTTTGCTATTTAGAGAACTTGATAACTCATTGTAAGAGATTTTGGTTAAGAAATATTCCAATAGGATTATCTTAGAGAAATCTTAGAGAGCATTATAACGACCCTCGACTTCTCCATAGTGCAGATCTAGTACATCTCTTTGGAGGAGTAGGCGGCAATGACTGTAATGTTCCATTATCGGGATTAGTGGTTGGTCATGGTTGTACTCTGTGATTGGAAATTTCACTTCTTAATATAATAGAGCCATCACGTTTCATGCATATGTTGTTATTCTATTTCAGTTAACTTGTTTACTCTAATGATATATGTATCTATCTGCTTATGCATTTTCGTATAGACTCTTTCTATATATGTATGTATGAATCTTACTGAAATGTGTTGTTCATTTAACTATCACTTTGGATTGTTGGTTCACCTTCCTTCTACTTTGTGATGCATCTTCACTTGTATGTTCCCTTCCAAGCTGTGTGTTTACACAGGTTTGCAAGGGGCACACTCACTCCACCTTCTATGTGTTAGAACCATTCAAGCACCTTCCTTGGCTTACTACGCATGTCACACCCTTGCGACCAACAGGGACATCTTACCTGCCTTTGTGTGCAACCACAGTCAAGGCGATACCATACGACCCATTGCTGGGACTCCTACACCAAATGGTCCAAGATCTAGTTGGGACTTCTTATCAGGGAGTTCCCCTAACATGTTGGTGGGTCCAGCACCATCAATATTTATGGCACTAGAAGGAGGGCCAGATGACAAGCTAAGCCCTTACAATCTATTTTTAATCTTCATACATCTATATTGGATACTATCAAACTTATCCCTCCCCGATGTTTTCCACATGCCAAACTTCTCGAGATCATGAGGGAGTTCGTTGATCTCTTGTCCGAATTCACATATGATGGTGAAGGTGAAGTAGCCTAGCCTGAATACTTAGAACACTTTGATGCATTCGTTGTAGACGAGTTCTATGCAGAAGAGGCCAGCCTGTTGCTTGCATACACACTTCGTGAATCCCCACTACGATGGTGTTGGAGTCTGCCACCTGGCAACGTCTATTCACTTGAGTAGTTCTCTGATCTCATTGAATCTACTTTCCATCATTTTGATCTAGAAATTCTTGACAAAAAAAATGTTAAAACAATGGAAGACCCTGCAAGAATTGCCTATGGAGTTTTGGGACCACTTTTGTTTTTTGTTGTCTCAAGCATTGAAAAAGATGAAATTCCAATATCTTATGGAAATATTTGAATGTTGCCTTACCAAATCTATCAATCCCAAGAAGAATTTCAAGCTCAAACCCCGCTAAGCATACTTCAGTGATGGAGCTTCACAATCACAGATGAACACGGTTACTGTCATAAGTGACAGTCCATTTTCCCTTCATTAAACAACTCTACCACCACAGAAGTGATGTGGGAGAACATGAACACACATCTGTTCAACTGTCACATCCTCCCGACATCATTTCTCTCAATTTTCACGCATACTTGGTTGCGAAGCCCATGGGTTGTCACATGCATGTCTTACCTCAACCTTCATATTTGTGTCCTGTTGATCCTTCCAATTTCACTGTCTTATGTTCTTCCATTCTGGACTCTACACCTATTGTGGACAACGATCAAGCCATCGATGGAGTTGGTGTTACACAACCAACCTGCAATGTCATTCATGAAAAGTATGAATGGGAGTCTGAACATCAACCCGCGGCACAGGATGATTCCCTTTTGTCTGTGCCACCTCTATTTTTTCCTAAAATATTTGGTGATTCTGCCATCCCCGATTTTGCATGTGTATCTCCATCTACAGATGCACCCATTGTTGGTCATTCGCAAAATACATTGGGTTTCATTCCATCATATGACATTGGAAAGGAAAAATCATTCATGGAATATCGACTTGATTTTTCATCTACATTTTCCAGAAATGTAGAGGGTGAACATTCTTGCTTCTTATCTACCCCTCTATGTGATTCATCAAATCATGAGGATGCCGACAAACATCCTAATTTTTCTGATCTTGGTTTTCGTGATCTCTCTACTTCCTCATCCGATCATGATGTTGATCCAATAATTTTTAATTTGTCTAAGACATTGGTCTATGATGATATAAGTTATGAAACCAGCTCACAAGATGATAGAAAAGATAGATCAACGCCTTAGAATTCAGCCTCTTCAAGGGGGAAACCTCCTTTACATTACATAAATGAACAATTCTTGGATTATACAAATGAAAAGACCTGCTTTCTATATATAGGATACTAAAGGGTCATAATATAATTAGAGCCAACGTAACAATAATAATGTAAGGGCACAATAATAACAATAGTGGGCTTCTATGGGGCACAATAGTAATAATATGGGCACTACATGGGTACCTCAATATAATAAGGGGGTTGCACTAATAACAATAAGGGGTTACAAGAGTAGTATAGGGGCCTAACAAGCCCCTCTCCTTCAAAAAGCGTTGTCCTCAATGCTTGAGCAGTTCTTGATGCTTCTATATAAAATTATTGTCCTCCCATGTGGAATATTCAGCGGGTAAGTTCTTCCACTTGATGAGATACTCTAAAATTGATCGATTTCGCAGCTGTCGGGTTCTTGTTTCTGTCACTGCTCGAGGCTCCAATATGATTTTTCCTTCGTCTTCAATTTTTAGCAATAATGTTTGAATTGGGATCTTTTGCAACTTTTGAATGAGTGGCCATACTTCTCTATCCTTCTTCCATTCATCCCTTGCTTCATGCATCCAATCTGGTTGGATAATAGAAATAACACAAAACAATGCTTCCACATTCTCATCCTTTTTTGAGAGTGCATTTGCAACAAAAAATTTCTTCCCTTTTCTATAGATGATGTCAAAGTCATAACCCAACATATTTGTGACCCATTTTTGTTATTTTCTAAATATAATATTTGTTCTAAAAAGTATTTAAGACTATCATGATCCATTTTTACCTTGAAGTGTCTTCCCATTGGATAAGGTTGCAATTTCTTAAACGCATATAGTATTTCTAACATTTCCTTCTCATAAATAGCGTGCTTGAGATGTAGTTGTAAAAATACCCAATCATGTACATCAAATGTTTTTTCACTGTGATGTTGATCTACTTGTTTCATTCGATTCTGCACCAAAGTGGTGTTATCCTTTAAAAGTTGGAGAACTTGTTGTTGATGCTCGATGTGATATTTCACTGCTTGAACCTTTTTCTTCTCTATATGTCCTTCTATCTTGAGAGTTTGAGGAGTGGTAATTTCTTCCAATGCTTTACAAGATATGGTCGGATTCATTTCTTGATGCTTGACGTGATCTTTCACTTGTTGATCATTTTTCTTCTTGATATGTCCTTCTATCTTCATAGTTTGAGGAGTGGTAATTCTGGCCAATGCATTACAAGAAATGGTTGGATTCATTTCTTCTTTCTCGATGTGATATTTAACTTCTTGAACCTTTTTCTTCTTGATATGTCCTTATATTTTGAGAGTTTTAGGAGTGGTAATTCTTGCCAATGCTTTACAAGATATGGTCAGATTTATTTCTTCTTTCTCTGGGGTTGGTTCCTGGTGTATATCCTCTTCTTTTGATGTTTCTTGATCCTTTTCTTCCTCCTCTTCATACTCTATATAAAATAATTTCTTCTCAGCACACTTATGACCTATAGTGCATTTTCTATCACAATTCTAACAAATCCCCTTTTCTCTTTTTTCTTCCGATTGTTGTGGTGTAACCCTTGTAGGTTGTGGAAGGCTAGGAAAAACAACACTTCCATCTTTATAGTTGTGAGGGGTAGACTTCCTTGTTTCCATAATTTTACTTTCCACTATGTAACAAATCCCTTTTACTCTTTCCAATTGTTGTGGTGCTGCTCTAAATAAGGTGTTTCTCTTTGTATCCTCATAATGTGCTATTATTTCCTCCGTGAAATTTGACCACATAACAAGTTGTTTACGAGAATAAAGTCATTTATACCATAAAAATTGATCCCATTCTAAATATGAAGATGCAATATATACATTTTGTAATAGTGGTACACCTATATCAAAATATTTCTCCATCTGAAGTATCCAATTTACCGAATCCTTGCCATCAAACTTCATCATATCTCCTTTTCTTGATTTTAGGAGCTCGATCTTGAAATCACTATTACTCTGTAATTTTGGTTCTTCTAGTTCTAAAATTTTGACCTGCAGTAGCCCTTTATGTCCTCTTTCCAATGCCACTAGTTTGATCCAAATTGGATTCTCCAAAGAAGAGTTATGCCAAATCTCCCACGCTGACATGATTATAGACTAGTTCAATAAAGTGAACTTGTATGACGTGTCACGTGTCACTATTTCGACCTTTGGATCTGAAAAATGTATATAGGAAACTACAGTCTATCTTCATTCTACAACTTTTGATGAAATTTTAATATGATGCTCAAAACAAAAGTTATGACTATTTTCCCCAAGTCACCTGTTGGAATGTAATTCAAGAGTCTACAAAAAGACCAAATTCCTCAGATCATATCTCCGCAAATATTGCGTAAAAAGTTCTGCAATTTGGAACTAAGGTTCAGCACGATTTCATCTCAAATGGGCTTTTTTTTCACTTCTGAAATGTTGCAGAAAATATTTTATAGCGAAAATGCCACGATGACTTGTTTTGAGTAATGAAACCCTAAAATCCAAATCTATGATACCAAATGTTATGAAACCAACTCACAAAAAGATAGAAAAGATATATCAACGCCTTAGAATTTAGCCTCTTCAAGGGGGCAACCTCCTTTACATTACATAAATGAACAATTCTTGTATGATAAAAATGAAAAGACCTCCTTTCTATATATAGGATTCTAAAGGGTCATAATATAATTAGAGCCGACATAACAATAATAATGTAAGGGCACAATAATAACAATAGTGGGCTTCTATGGGGCACAATAGTAAAAATATGGGCACTACATGAGTACCTCAATATAATAAGGGCATTGTACTAATAACAATAAGGGGTTACACGAGTAGTATAGGGGCCTAACAATATATCTCTCAACGAAGTCAAAACCCTACAAGCTATCAAGGCACTTCAGTCCAAGATGATGGTTATGTAAGGCCCTCGTTGTGCTGAGGTCAGTTTCACTTCCGATCAGGAAATTGTTCAAACAACCAAGGCTCTTCATCACTCATCTATATGCATTAAATATCAATCTCACACACAGATTATGCTTCCTCCTCTCGAACTACACGATCCCATCGCTCATGCATTGGAAGAATCTTACACAACAAGCACACTTGAGCAACGTAAGTGGTCTACCTTTCTCACATTTTCTTGCATGGCACAATCAAGAGAATGTGTACACTTAACATCCACACACAGTGTAGCACAATACCATGGTAAGTTGACGGATTGCATGTCATGCATTTGCACTCACTTATGTTTGTGGACTCATTTAAACCCGGAGTGTGTTTGGCTTCACTGTTATATCTTTCATGTTTGCTGGTTGGCACAGTTGTGCTACCTGCAAACCATGCATTCAACAACATGGGTCGACCAATGCACTAGTGGCTGCATTGGAAGTATCACTTTACATGAGCAGACCCATGCACTGTTAGCTTAGGAGTAGGAGTAATGTTTGCTTTTGGTTTGTTGCTTGCATGCACATTTCCTTCTTACTTTGCATGTTTGTTTCTTTACCTTTTTCTTTTTTTACTCACTTTTCTTACACATTTACTTCTACTCTCACTTTGTTCTATTGTTTGTTTGCTCATTTGCATTTATAGGTTAGTTGCACATGAACCATGTGTGACTCTTGAAACAAGTGGGGTAAAGTACAAGAGGACTTGTGGAGTTATCAATACTTGGTTATCTGTCATCCTGCCTTTGTATGAAGAACTTGTTGTCTTTAGTCCATGATACATCAATGCAAAATACATTCCGATTGAAGTGAGCCTTAGTGAAAACACAACACTTGTGTGCTAACTAGTATCATCTACTTGAGTCAGTTGTTTTGAGTTAGTCCTTGTCAGCTCAGTCAAGTAGATTAAGGTAAGGGGGAAAACTTTAACAAGCACATCAGAGGTATATACAAACCACTTCTCTAAAGGAGCAACCACTTTTCCTCTGAATAAGTCGAGATCCCTCTTCCACCTCTAAAATGAATAAGTGTTATGCATAGTTTTGAAAATAAAAATGAAAAAATGAAAATGTGAAAAAAGAGCGAAAACATGAAAATGAATAAGGCGAAATAAGAGAAAGGATTCTTTTTTAGAGAGGTGATGCAGGTAACTTCGCCGGGGTATTGACCAGGCTCATTGGCAGTGGAGCAATGCTCGTGTTCCTGTGTGACTCCGCCAGGGTACTTTCCAAGCATGCTGGCAACAAAGCAACACTAGAGATGAAACTTAAACTTTGACGATCATATGGTTTGTGCACCAATATACCCCTCATCCCAAATCAAAACAACTATGTTGGCTTGGATTGGAATGTGCATTGATCGACCAATAGCTTGGCATATGGTATATCTTACAATCAAGCAACTGTGGAAACAAAGAAGAACAGAGAATTGAACAATGCTTCCAAAGGTGTTAGACTTTATTTTCACAAATGTCAAGCTCCATTCAGAGAGTTGGAGCTCTACGAGTGTGTCACCAAGTGTTTTAGCGGCTACAATTACCCTCCAAAAATTTTTCTTAGCTTTGTTTTGGAACCTCCCTACCAGCCATCCTTAGCAGCATGTCTTGCACTATCAAGTACATAGGCTTCACTTTTTTACAGTGGCTTGCTAGCCTGTGCATGTTAGTTTGCTTCACTCCCTACACAAGTTGCCATTATGGACTTAATATATTTGCTGACTAAGCCACTTCCTCATAAAATTGCACAATTTTGGAGGGGAACTGGCCTTCCCTCCAGAAATTGTGCAAATCTATTGGGTAGCCTGTTGGGCTTAGAAATTGCACAAAACTGTCAGACAAGCTTCCTTGAGAAAACTAAGCAATTTGGCATAGCATTGCAGCTCAGCCCATAAATTGCACAACAATGGGAGAGAGTCACTTGTTGACCCCAAAAATTGTGCAATCCCTTAGGGACAGCCAACCCAACTCAGCCCAAAAATTGTGCAAAGTTCGATCCCAGGCTCACAAACTGATGCATGTTCCTTTAGGTTGACTGGTCTCCTCTGGAACTGAGAAAAACTAATTTGCATGCATGGGCTTCTTTTCTCGAAATAGAAAAAGGAAACATGCAAGAGGCATCCCTAAATTTGAGGGATCATTTTTTAGCAACTAGAGGTTACATGCATAGATTATTTTAGAAACCTCTTGCCAAGTTTCATTTTTTCATATGTTTGTAGCATGCACATCAAACCTCGATCTTATCAAAACTTATGAATCAGACACTCCAGAGCTCATTCCTCACATCAATAGTGCAGCTCTGACATCCCACATCACATCTAGGAGTCTTCAACACTTGCAACTTATTTGTTTCAGGGTAAGTCTCCTTCTCATGTCTTGCGTTGTTTTTCTGTTGCTTTTTGTGTTTCTCTTTGTGTTAGCATTGTTTTCTTGATTTCAATGAGTGCCTTTTGTCATTTTAATGTATGTTAGCTTGTAGAAGCACCGTTTCATTTTTCATTTTCATCTCACTATTGTCACATGCATGACATTATTTTTGCACCAACGGTCATCGTTGCGGTGACCTGATTCACACACATGGATGTTCTCCCATTCTCTAAATCCTGCACTTAATATTTGCATGCATGACCATTCACTCTTATTTACACTTAAATTCACCATGCATTCAGACTTCTCATGTTTTCAGTTTCTCGTCGGCCCTTCTGGGCTACCTTAGCATGGACCTTTCCTTGTTCTGCTAACATTGCACATTTATGGAAGTGAAGGATCTACATTCCCTCCAAAAATTGTGCAAGTCCAACCCAACACTGACCTCTAGGCTATGATTGCACAATTCTGGGAGGCAGTGCCTTGATGGCCCCAGAAACTGTGCAATGCAGTTTACTGGTTTACTTGTCAATGCTGATTGAAATTGTGCATTACACAGTTTCAGTGCTCAGCATGCCAAGATGGACTCTACATTGTGTAGTTCCAGCATTCATTAAACCTCCCGACAGCTCGAACTATGCCTTGCACATTTTTGGGCAGTCAGTCTCCTAGCCGCTTGGTGAAAATTGTGCAATCATCATAGACAGTCACACATGTATGTTGTGTGTCAATCCTCTAGTTTGTTTTGGTTTTCAATTGACAGATTTCTTGCCATGAGTTTTTCTATGTCTCTAGGTATCACAGGTGTTCATTTTCCTCTCAGCAACACAAGTATAATGGCTTCCAGGAGAGCAGAGTCAATGACACCATTGGGAGTGCAACTGGGGATGCAATCAAGCAAGTGTCTATGAACTTGCCTATCTATGAAGACATCATGTTGTTCATAGATAAGGATATCAAGATGAAATGGTAATGCCATCAACATGAGCAACACCATTAGTGGCAGCAAAAGTAGCACACCTGCATGTGGCAAATGCAAGGGGAATGTTGTTGATAGTGTAGAGGCAGAGCAAAGTTATAAGTTCAAGCAGATCCACTTGTGATGAAAGAATCTTTGGAGATTGGGGCTATGAGGTGACAATGCAATAAGAGGATCATGCGAAGGCAGAAGCAAAAACAGAGGAGGAATTGCAGGTGCTGAAGTGACAATTCAAGGAAGAATAGGAGCTGCACAGATGGGAGAAGGAGTTGCACCAGGAATAGGTACAATAGGAGGAACAACATGCACAAACTGATGAAATTACACCCATACAGGTTATAGATCCAACCCAATAGTTCGCACGGAGAAGACAGGGTGAGAAGTGCCATCGATTGCATGCAAGGGTGTTCAAAATCATGGATTTCATTATGAGCACACATGCGATCCCACCTTGGCACATTCATTGAGGCGAGGACAAGTAGCAAGTCAAACTGGAGCTAAACATGTATTTCGACAAGTTGATGTACATGGTCACCAGCATAGACAATATGCATTAGTATGTTGCTAGTCTAGCTATAGTCAAGATGATGATGTGCAAGTTATTAGATGAGTTCGAAAAAGGAGCCATGTTAGTGTACTCATATGCAACAGAGGCAAGATCTTGCCTTCAGAAGGATGACACCATTGAGCACGTGGACACCATCATGGATGACCAAGCTTGGCATTAGTTCACCATTGTCGATCATCACAAGGATTTTGAAGAGTTGATCTTACCAAACTGTCTGAGTGTTAGTGATAGCTTGCATGCCTTGCTCAAGCCTATTCTGTCTCACATGGGTACATGTGCATATTGTATGTAACATCTTGTAAAGTGAAAGTCCAAGTGTCGACAGTTGAATGTAATAGTCATGTAGTAGTTGAAAAGTCATGAGGGTAAGTGAAGATTCACAAGGGGGAATATCAAGGGTCACCCCACCCTTTGCTATTTGTAGAACCTCATAACTCATTGTAAGGGCTTTTGTTCAACTAAGCTTTCGATAGGAGTATCTTATAGAAAGCTTGGAGAGTATTGAAATGAGCCTTAGCTTCTCCACAGTGTAGAGCTAGTACATCTCTTTGGAGGAGCAGGTGACAGTGACTGTAATGTTCTGTTATTGAGACTAGTGGTTAGTCATGGTTGTATTGTATGATTGTAGCTTTCACTTCTTAATATAACCAAGCCAACACGTTTCATGCATATTTTGTTATTGTATTTCAGTTAACTTGTTTAATCTAACGATATATGTATTTGTTTGCTTACGCATGTATGTATAGAATCTTTTTGTATATGTATGTATGAATCTTACTGAATGTGTTGTTGGTTCACCTTCCTTCCCATTTGTGATGCATCTTCACTTGTGTATTCCCTTCCAAGCTACGTGTTTACACAGGTTTCCAAGGGGTGCACTCATTCCACCTTCTGTGTGTTAGAACCATTAATGCATCTTCCTTGGCATGCTAAGCATGTCACACCCTCACTACCAATAGGGAAATATCACTTGCCTCTTCAGACAAGGGTATTCAGGAACATGGATGTCATTATGCACACACATGCACTCCCACCCATTGGCACACTCACCAAGGTGAAGACGAGAAGCAAGTATGAATGGGATGAACATGTATTTTGACAAGTTGATGTGCATGGTCACCAACACACACTTGGAGATCAGCACAGACACTATGCATTAGCATGTTCTTGGTCCAGCTACACTCAAGATGATGATGTGCATGTTATCAGATGAGTTGTATGGAGGAGCCATATCATTGTACCTGAATGCAACGGAGACAAGAGTTCTCTCTCAATAAGATGTTACCATTGAGCATGTAGACACCATCATGGATGACCAAGCTTGGCATCAGTTCGCCACCATCGATCATATCAAGGATTTTGAAGAGTTTTTCTTACCACAGGTGTCTAAATGTTAGTGATAACTTGCATGGCATTTTGTCTCACATGGGTACATGTGCAGATTTTCTGTAACATCTTCTAAACTGGAAGTCCAAGTCTCAATAGTTGAATGTAACAGTCATGTAGTAGTTGAAGAGTCATGAGGGTAGGTGAAGAGTCACAAAGGGGAATGTCAAGGGTCACCCCACCCTTTGCTATTTATAGAACCTAATAACTCATTGTAAGGGCTTTTGGTCAGGCAAGCTTCCGATAGGAGTATCTTAGAGGAAGCTTGGAGAGTATTATAACGAGCCTTGGCTTCTCCACAGTGTAGAGCTAGTACATCTCTTTGGAGGAGCAGGTAGTAGTGACTATAACGTTCTGTTATCAGGACTAGTGGTTAGTCATGGTTGTACTATATGATTGGCACTTTCACTTCATAATATAACAGAGCTAGCACAATTCATGCATATGTTGTTATTGTATTTCAGTTAGCTTGTTTACTCTAATGATATATGTATTTGTTTTATTATGCATGTATGTATAGAATATTTCTGTTTTTGTATGTATGAATCTTACTGAAATGTGTTGTTGTTTTAACCATCACTTTGGATTGTTGGTTCACCTTCCTTCCAGTTTGCGATGCATCTTTGCTCGTGTGTTCCCCTCCAAGCTGCGTGTTTACACAATTTTCCAAGGGGCCCACTCATTCCACCTTCTGTGTGTTAGAACAATTCATGCACCTTCCTTGGCTTAATTCGCATGTCACACCCTTGCTACCAATAGGGACATATCACTTGCCTCTGTGTGCAACCGTGGTCAAGGCGATACCGTACGACCCAGTGTTCGGGCTCCTACGCCAAATGGTCTAAGGTCTAGTTGGGAATTCTTACTAGGGAGATCCCCTAACATGTTGGCAAGTCCAACACCATCAACAAGTACCTTAAAACACCAAAACTACGTGACATGTGTCCACCTCTTGTTGGCCCCACATCACTAGTGTTGACATCATCTTTGATGAATAATATGTTGTCACATAGCCTGCTTGTTTCATCCCAATTTTTAACTTCCCTTTTTGCCTTGGAACCTCTAGGATTGGCCTTATGGAATGATCTATCATTGGGCTCCACCATCAGACCCTAGAGTTCTTGTTGTATTATGTTGTCAGGTGATGTATGCTTGGTCCTCAATGCATGTGATTGGCCCCTTGTCACCTACCTCACCGTTTAACTATTGTATTCACGTGTTGTGGTTATGGTTCACGGTTACTGCTAAGGTTACAATAAACCACTTAGTGGATTTTGCGTTGCCCCTTGGATGTTTTTTTTTTTGGTTGGGGGGGGGGGGGGGGGGGTGATACAATTAATCTCCATTGTTGATCTCAATCAACGGTATGGGAAACTACCCATTTTGCAACCTCCTATCATTAACACCTGAGTGTTCTAACCCCGCACACATTCGCCGATGTGTCGGTAAGGACTCATGGTGAGAGATATACCCACTAGATGCTTGCATTTTAACCAATTTGTTTATGTCGAGTACTTCACCAGTTTTGAGGAATGTGCCAAACTAGCTTCATCGAGAAAAGTGTCTGCAACCACTTTAGCCCTACCACTTTGAGTTTGGGGGTTCTCAAATTTGACTAGCTCTAACTTTCAATCAAGAAAATTATTTTTGAACTTCCACATACCATTGGAAAGTTATTTTAGAGCTATATCCATTTAAGTGAATTCCAACTACTCTTGAGGTTATATACTACATTATAAATTCCTTCAAAATCTCTGCATCATTCTCCATTAATCTTGATCTTCATTCTTCTTGTGCATGATCTTGAACACCTATATCCTCCTTTGACATATTTGACATATTTTTCCATCTTTTTCCATTAATGACAACACAATTCTAACCTTTCCCCCCTTTGACATTCATGGAAACATCTTGATCAAACACAACATCATCATGAATAAAAACCAAATATGATTGTGCTCAAATCTGTCGTTTGGATGTTTCTCCCACTATGATGCACTTCTCTTGTGCTGAACTATTGTTGTTGTTCTTTGGCACTAGTTCTGCTCCAAGACTTATTTATTTTGATTGACAATTAATACATCTCCCCATTTGACATCAATGGAAAAGACACTATGTATTTCCCCTACAACTTTACCCCCCTCTCAAAAATATTCTTGTTTATCCTATGGAATTGGAAGCTTCATCTTCATATACTAAAGGTATAACGACTTCCTTTCTTAAAGGAAGAACTAGTTGAGGGATGCAAGAGGAACAACTCAAATCTTTTCCTTAAATACTCAAGTTGATCTCTAGGGAGTGGTTTGGTGAAAATATCCACAACATGTTCCTTTGTAGTTATATACTCTAGCTTCACAATTTGATTGGAAACTTTCTCTCTCAAGAAATGATACTTAATTGGAATATGCTTGTTCTTTGAGTGGAAAACGAAATTATTTGATGTGTTGATGGAACTTGTATTGTCACCAATGATAGGAATAGGTTGATTATAAAACACCTGTACATCTTGCAATGTTTGTTTCATCCATAATAGTTGAGTACAAAAATAAGTTGCTCCAATATATTCTTCTTTAGTTGTAGATAAAGAGATTGAATCTTGCTTCTTGCTCAACCATGAATCCAGATATTCTCCGAGAAAGAATGCACCACCACTATTTCTCTTCAATCATCTCCATCACATGCCCAATCAACATCAATATAAACAATTAGGGAGAAATATTTACCTCTTGGGTATCATACCCATAATACATTATGGCTCTTAGATATCTAAGAATCCTCTTGGCTACTAGAAGATAGCTATGTCTATGGGTTTCTTGAAATCTTCTAACAATACCAAATTCCTACATAATTTTTAGTCATGAAGCCATCAAATACAATAGCTTTGTATAAATATAGTCAACATCATGTGATTCATTAGTATTGCTAAGTTTGCAACCTATAACCATTGGTGTACTCAATAAAGAGCATTCCCCCATTCTAAACTTCTTCAATACTTCCTTAATATATTTACCTTGTGAGATAAAAATCCCTTTGAGAGTTTGTGCAATCTAGAATCTAAGGAAATAATAAAACTCTCCAAGTATGGATATCTCAAACTCATTCTTCATATCTACTACAAGTTGGCATGTTAACAAATATGAATCACTGAAAAAAATAATATCATCAACATACACAACCACCTCTAGGATTTTTCCATCATTAGATTTGACATACAAATTATTGTCAGCTACACCTCTTTTGAAACCACACCTGAGGAGATAAATGTCCAACTTGGAATACCAAGACCTAGGGGCTTGCTTAAGACCATACAAGGCCTTCTTAAGCTTGGAAACATAGCCAAGCTTATCTATTAGGTGAAAAATATATGGTTTTTATATGTAAACTTCTTCTTATAATTCTCCATTTAGAAATGTAGATTTGACATCCATTTGATATATTTCGAACTTATTGAAACAAGAAAAATCCAAAAAAATTATAATTGTTTCTAATATAGCATGAGGAGAAAAAGTTACATCAAAATCCAGACCTTCAAATTGAGC
Source organism: Pinus taeda (assembly GCA_000404065.3). Taxonomy (NCBI): domain Eukaryota; kingdom Viridiplantae; phylum Streptophyta; class Pinopsida; order Pinales; family Pinaceae; genus Pinus; species Pinus taeda. The sequence goes on along the minus strand of APFE030451154.1, from coordinate 146,813 downwards.
ATAACCTCTGCATACCAATCTTTCCCTTTTCCTTACTACTTCACCCAATCATTTAGCTTATTCCTAAATACCCACTTAGTGCCAATAACATTCTTGTTTTATTGTATTGGAACAAGTTCCCATGTCATATTTTTCTCAATTTAGTCCAATTCTTCATACATAGTGTTTAACCAATTTTAATCTTGACTAGCTTGTGCAACATCATTTGGTTCCTCCATGGATAATAGGGCTACATGTGTTTGTGCAAGGGGATTGTGTAACTTCCTTCTTGTCTTCACACTTAAATTTAATTCACCAACAATTTGATCAGTTGGGTGGTATTTTTTCACATACCTTAAAGGACATTTGGCTTGAGGACTAGACGTATCTTCATTGTCTTCTACTAAAAGTGGCTCATATTCCTCCTTATCATTGTTAATTGGTTCATTAGAGATTCCATTTACTAGTTGTTTGACTTTAGTTTCAGCATATTCATCCACTTTGACATCAATACACTCAACAATCCTCTTGGTATTCTTATTATAGCATCTATAGCCTTTACTTGTTTGACAATATCCAAGAAAAATACCTTCATCATCGCTTGCATCAAACTTATCAATCTTGTCATCATTCCTCTTGATGTAACATCTGCTACCAAAATTTTCGAAACGCTTCATTGTTGCAGATCTCCCATACCAAAACTCATAGGGAGTTTTGTCACTTTTTAGTCTAAAATGACCTTTGTTGAGTATCACCATTGTTGTACAAATGACTTTGTTTGGTAATTTAATTGATGTTAAATTAATACATAAATTATCGACCAAGGATTGTAAACTGATGAAGTGTATGTGAATTGTATGTGGTGGAAGTCCTTATGGTGTACGCATGCTACAATTAGGAGGAAAGCATGCTACAGTTAACTGCCATCTATTCCAAAAGTATACGTAGAATTCCCATCACTTATTCTGTAATTTCTACAGGTCAATAGGCCATGATGAGTGCATCTGTAGAAGTTATGAACTGAAGATGGATCAAAATCCTACCTACTGTGTTTAGGCCGAAACACGGGCCCTTGATAAAAACACAGGAATGATGCGCACCAAATTTCATGGGCGTCGACGAGACTAAGGAAGAATCGGACCAAGAAGAGGTCGTGGCGAATTGATATGTTACAATTGCAGAGGGCCAGGACATTATGCCCGTGACTATATGAATCCAATGCAACCATAATTCTTGGATTGTACATTGTTCGACCATGAGAGAGAGGACTGTCCAACACTGATAGTGAGGCTGTACAATAAAGGGGCACTCCAACCTTCCCCGACTCAGAACCTGCAAATGATGAGGTATGACTTGTGCGAGGAAGAAAATAATGTAAATACCATTCTCCGAAGTGGTATTACAATGGGGGATGGAAAGGGAAAGTAGCCCAAAGAAGGTACCTAGGTTCACAAGGCTCTGACGAAGGAAATTGAATTTGATTTGGAGTGTGCTAAAGAGACATTCATGGAAGCTAAGAGGAGCTTCGCAGATGCCTGCACTTCAGGAAGTAAAGATAGACTGGAGTCGGAAATGGACCCATCGATGCTCACTACATTCTTAGAGACATGCATGAAGCTATTGTGCGACAACAAAGCTGTGAAGGGGCTGCAAGAACTCATAACTAGATGTCCTGGGACCACGCCAGGAGAACCGTGCGTAGTCCGGAAGCTCGAGAAGCACATGATGTGAATAGGAAGGGAGATGAGATTGATCGTGTAGATCAAGGAATATGAGATAGATCAAGTGATTCTGGATCTAGGATCGGACACGAACATCTTGCCAATGCAGGCACGGGAGCACATGGGCAGGCCTGCGCTGTAATGGTCTCCTATCCAATTACGAATGGCGAACCAGAAAAAGATCCTACCTATAGGAAGATTGTAGGGAATTACAGTAGACATTGAAGGAGTGAGCGCGCTAGTAGATTTCGAAGTGATAGAGATTGTTGATGACAACAATCTCTATCACACATTACTGGGAATAGATTGGGCCACTGAAATGAATGGAGTGAAAAATCTAAAGAAACACAAGATGATTTTTGAGAAAGAGTCACTGTGCATAGTTGTACCTTTAGACCCTGTAGAAGGATTGCCCTACATAGAACCAGTGCGTGACAATGACAATGATGATGATCTTGACTGCATTTGTAAGATAACTGTGTAGGAGCAATACGGGGTAAATTCCACTGCAGATGGTCGAATCTCTTGGGAGCGCGAAAGCTCCTGCACATTAGATTCTGATGAAGAGATAAAATGATGGCAGAACCAGTTACACAAGGTAACCATGCTCAACTATAACATGATGATAAGGTCACTACGCTACGTAGAAATGGAAGCAAGAGACCTGCTTATGTATGATGGGTTAAGTGAGGTAGAGGATTTCTTGAACAAATTTGAAAAAGAAGTGTCGGAAAAACAATGGTTCGATGCTTTCAAATGGGTACTGTGCACTGCGCCTGCAAGGTGGTGGGGCACGCACCAATAGAATTTTGAGGACTGGCATGAATGCAGAAGGATGATGTGCCTACGATTTGGGAAGCCTCAGATGTGGATAAAAGCCATGTATGATGGATAGAACAGCTCGTGTGCCCACCTTTCCAGATGGATATAGGCATATGGTGTGCAACCTGCACGAAGGCATACCATCCGTGTGGTAGGAAAAATGATCGATAAGCAGGAGCGGGCAAGAAAATGGCGCAGGCAACCCCTCCATTTGGGACAAAGAGGTATGGTAAGACCAAGTGAGCAGAAGGTTATCCACGTGGAAGCCTTTGACAATGTGTGAAAATTACTGAACATGATCCACAATGTGAAGCAGACTGATTAGGACCTACTTGTACCAGCAGGTCTATGGGTGTATAGGACCATGTGCAAGAACCTAACTGCACAGGCACCGCCAAGGCTGGAATATGAGACAAACGCTATAAGCCATCTAGTACTTGAAAAGCCTAATGTAGCACTAGTAGAGATGACAGTTCGTGAAACCTTGGAAGCAAAAATTCAACAGGGAAACCTTAGACTCCAAGAACTTGAAGAAGAAAGGGTACGGTTAAGAAATAAAAGTGCTCTTGTGGATGTGGAAGTCAACAAGCTGTAGGACGAGATAAAGGAAGATTTTCTCAGAAAAAATACAAGGATGGTAAGGCAGGGTGCATACAATCACGTTGACAAGTTTGAGCACTATCACCATGATTTGATCAGCCTGATGCCTTTGCTTGGACCACATATTGCTAAGCATAGTGACCAAAGTAGCGCATTACAAATGGTGAAGTGCGCGATGCTGAGCGTAACAATGAAAGGTGGGAATTCTCCAGGAACCACGACAAAGGATAGGGTGGAAATTTACATGGGTGGTGCGGCCACCTGACTAGCCAAAGGAAGCACTATCTTAGTGCTCCAATCAATTGAAACGAAGCATGGGATTATAAACTACTCTTCTCTATAGCTGTACAAGGTTGGCGCTACATGCAGAAACAAAAGAGTCACAAGGTTTGCGACCGCGCATGGGGGGCTGCGTTGCCACGCAAGTTAGCCAGAAAGTGACCATTGAAGTCACTATTCATGATGTGATGCTCAACTTTAGGCCAAATGGAACGGGTAGTAGATATTCAAGACGCGATTTATGGGTAAGATTTGGGAAAATTTTCCACCAAGAAAGCATTAATGAACCAGAATTGGGGGGAACGATCGAATTTGAATTCAAAAATAATTGTAAAATACAAAGGGTTGCCCAAAAAACAACACTTGGTCATTTGCGAATTGAGAAATTGAGTAGAGCCCTGAGTGTTGTGAGCTGAGCATTTATTGAGCCCCTCAGTTCGCGAGTGCTATACCTCTGGACAAGTACAATGACAATTGCTCAGGATGTTATGGACATAACAAAAGAAACTGCTGAGGATGTTGTGCATGCCCTAACTGTGGGGGACATTCCAAAAGGCGCTAGGATTGTGGTAGAAATCCTAAATTCACCATGCATGCCAAGACCCATGAAGGACAAATAAGAAATGGTCCCCATACGTGTGTCCCCGTGAAACCTATTGCGCACCAAACTATCAATGGAGGAAAAGGGGAAAGTCGTCGCCATAGAGCCAGATGAAGAAGAAGAAGATCTAGAGGATCTTATCATTGTGCAGGAAGAGGATCAAGGCATGGAGGAGGACACTCAGCTTATGCACCATGCGAAAAAATTTCCTGCCTATGTGCCCTCACGAAAAGGGAAGGTAAAAGTGCCCAAGGACCTAGACGAGACCAAGAGCTCACTCCAGGCCCCGCTCCTCCTAGACAATATTATGTTTGAAGGCACGCATTTGGGACTCATGCCGAGCCTAAGATTTGAAGATTGGTACCTCACTAACCACAAGAAGTTCCCTCACCTAGAGACAAGGAACCCCATGAAGCCTAAGAAGAACATCGTGGCAATGGTTACAGAGCTAGAGCAGCGAAAGTGGTTGCTCAGAGTTGAGAAAGTTGGACTACTAAATTTTCTTAAGGTGTCACACTTCCATTATGCACCAATAACAATTTTTGTCATCAAGTAGCTGCTCTGCCTGGTGCATGATGGGTGTCTGTGGCTAGAAGATCCCATCCCCATCATGGTAGACCTGATTCACCACATCTCCTAGCTTCCATGCAAAGGAGATGACCTTGTGGAAGGGTAGTGACTTAGCCATCGCAGAGGCCATGAAGAAAAAGTACAAGCTAAAAAAGAAGAAAAGGGGCTACGCCATCTCTAGCATCAAGGAGAAAACAGTGCACGTGGTGACCCAAATCATGGCAGGAAAGGTCATGCGCAAGTGCCATGCAGGCGAAGTACCCGCACCATTGGTGGCACTGGCTGAGCAGTGTGTAGAGGGGGTCCATTTTAACTGGTCTGAATTCCTCTACAAGGATTTTTTAGAAAATTGTTGCGAGGCCTAGGAACAAGGCAAAACATTCCACTATGCATGGTTGTTGTTGTCTATAGTACTTTTGGATAGGGAATTGCTCGAGGACAGTCAATTCCCCATAATTGACAGGGGCTTACCAAAGGCCGCAAAGTACACTTTGCTTTGGGCCACAAAGGATGCTAAAAGGATACGTGACAAAAAAATATTCTGGGTGTTCATGGAGATGAACCTTAGAATAGGAATCAACTGTAAGCCGTGGTTGTCACCCATTGTTTACAATAGTATGCAAAGTTTTGCAGAATTTAAAGCGTACATGCATAAGATCTATATCAAGGCATGCAAGGACCCGACTAAACAATGGAAAAAGCTACCATTTGTAGGCACTGAGGATGTCATTTTCAATGTACTGGAGGCATGGCCACTAGACTGGCATGCCCTAGACATTGCAGAGATTGAGAAGTCACGAGTGCAAAAGAAGAAATATGAGGCCAAGCTGCGCATTACACAACTGGCCAAAAAGTGAAGGAAGGAAGCCACAGTAGCAGAAGTACGGGCACCATAGGATGCAAAACGGGAAGTCACTAAGCATGAAAAGGCTGCAGCAGCATAGGAGGCAGCCACGAAGGAAAGTGAGGGCCACACGACACAAGGGTAGGAATAAGAGGGAGTAGAGATAGAAGAAGGTGACACAGACCTACAAATCATGTTGACCTAGTTAAAGTGCCAACACCCAACAAAGTAGGCAGGGTTGCATAAGAAGGTCAAGGCATCAAAGTTGTCCATTGACCCGATCACCCTAATCAAGGGTGATCTACATGACATTGGTGAAATTGTGCACGATGTCACCTCTGAGGCTCTCCAAGATTTCATACAGGAGAACCAGATTATGTTGGGGTCCCTCATAGAATAGTTGGAGGAATTATAGGTGTGGCCCCCTCAGGTTGGTACCCTTTTGACCAACCTCGTAGTCAGATCCACATCAGCAGAGTAGATGTTGCGCACGCAGATGATGAACACTATAGTGCTACCAGAAGGGGCACTAGTGACATCAAATGAGGCTGACAGGCCTTTATTTAGCACATTGAATGGTCTCAGTATTAATCTAGCTACACTCCCATGTGAGACCTTATATGTGTTACAGGATGGGATAACTGCAGAGCTGCGATCTAGGGAGAGCCATGAGCTCCAAGTCCTGAGGGAGTAGAAAATAAATATGGTACAACTAAGCTTGCAGTGCGATGAATTGGTGTCACAAAATCAACAACTGGTATAGGTGATAGATGATGCTTGCCAAAGCGTCCCAGAGCTAGCCTTCCTAGAAGACATATTGGCAGAGGCGCGAATCCACCAGTTAGTAGTAGGGGTCTGTGAGGCAAGGGAAGAAGTGACAAAGGTTCAGCTGGAGCTGAATCTTTAGATTGTCAAGCTGCGGTTAAAGGCGTAGCCATCCACTCCCCCAGAAGTCAGAGAATAGCACGTTAGAGCTATCATAGCGAGGTTGGAGGAAATTGGAGGTGTAGTGCGAGACTGCACTAGTATGTTGGAAGAATCACTTGAGTTCCTCTCAAATTTGTAGGAGACCCCAACATTTAGCGCTTAGAGACAGAGGCATGAGAACTCCAACAACAGTATTATAGTGTCTGAGGAACTATGCAGATGTTGGTCCTTACTCAATGGCTTGCACGGATGCAAGAGGCTAAAGCACTAAAGGAGTAGGTGGACGCAGCACAACATAAGGAAGCAGTGCTGAAGGCACACGTTCAGCCTTGGATCAACGAGGCCTTCACCATCATGGCAGAAATCGAAGGCAAGTTCGCACACATGCAGGGGATGCACACATTGATGTAGAGAGGCACTCCTGACACAGAAATCTCGGAAAAGCATATGCAGCAGATCTAGCAAGCAGTAGCTCAGTGTGCTGCTGACGTCTGCATAGTTCGAGGATAGTTGGAGGGACTTTGTGCAAAGATCACCGCACCAACAGAGTGACTCGAGGGCAAGTCACAATGTTGGCTTTGGGAGCCTATTGAGCATGGAATACCCCCAAGGCATATTTTGGGTCTCAAAGCCCAAGTTTTGACAAAATTTTGTTGTAAATATCCGCGAATTGCAGGTGCAGGGCACGAAAGTATGATAAAGTCATAGTGTTGTCCGCCCTAGTTTTGTAATATAATGTCGGCTGGATAGACCTACCCATGGTCCACGAACCATGGCATTGTATAAATAGAGAGAGGCTCTAAGTGTGAAAGGAATAGAGAGACATAAGGGAAAAAAGGATAAGCATCAGAAGTCTAAGGGATTGAGTCGTAGTGTGAAGTGTGTTTTTGGGTCGTAGAGTAGGAGAAGGCTTTGCAGCTGAGTGTGCAGAGGCCTAGTAGTCCACAGTTGAGTACGGGGAACCCTGTAGCTAATTGCGTGGGGTGAGTTGAGTCTGAACTATGGAAAGAATCAATAAAGAGAAGTTTGGTTATAATCTTGTGTATCTATTCTTTGGTTAATGCATGATTGATATAACTTGCAATTATACTATTTATTTACTGCACGCACCTGTATGAATGTTTTATGTTGTTAAGTATAACTTAGAGCACTCAAGTAGGCAAAGATAATTAACTAATGTTGGAATATAAGCAAGGTCTTGTGTAATAGTGAAAAATGTGGCACAACCCCTGGATAGGGTTGCGCGAAGGTAGTGTATCAGGTTGTGAGGAACGGGAAGGTGTGCGAAGCAACCTACACACAAGGAGAAACCATGGACCAGTCGAACTCATCAGACACCTCTAGGGTGTGGAAACTTAGTTCTAGCACCCTCCCATACTATTCAAGTGTGATCTCAGTCCACTCTCCACATATTGTTGCCAAAAGGGCCAGTAGTATTGGGATTTGTTTGGCTAACTAACTCTAAACCTAGGTTAGGCCCCAACAAGCCAACATGAGTATAGGAAAATGTCATTATGCTAGCTATTAGCCACCTACCCATATGTCTTGTTTGTCGGCTAGAGTTCCAGAACCCATCAAACCTTCAACTATGCTGCAAAATCAACCATTAGCTGCAAAATTGGTGCGATTCAGTAGCCTGTGCAAATATTGAGTTAAATAATAAATAACAATGGAACTTATGAAAAAAAATATGATTAACTACGTGCTATTGCTGTGAAACTTGTAAATTCATGCTCAAATAGAGTTATTAGAGTAAGAAAAAAGGAGGATGGAGTGTAAGAAGGTTGTCAAATAGAGACAATTTTGGGCTTCAATAGGCTTCAACCGAAGATCTTTGTTGAACTTTCCTTTTATCCATCATATCTTTGGCTAAATATTGTACAAATTTGTTTTCTCTCTCTGCTACACCATTATGTTGTGGAGTTTCTACTATAGTGAACTATATTTTGATCCCATGATTTTTGTAAAAGTTAACAAAATATTTTGAAGTAAATTCACCTCCATTATTAGATCATATGCTTTTGATTTTACAACCAATTTCATTTTCTGGCGTAGCTTGAAGTATTTGAACTTTTCAAAATCTTCAAATTTTTCTCTAAGAAAAGAAACCCACACTGTCCTACTGAAATCATCAATAATAAGCATGAAATGCAATTTACCTATAGGTATCTAAGTTCTTGATGTTCCCTAGAAGTCCATGTGTACTAATTGAAGTGGCTTTGATGATGATCTCTCCTTAGACTTGAAAGTAACTCTAGTTTTCTTACCCAATTGAAACTATTTGCAAATCATATTCTCTGGCTTTGAAAGCCTAGATAGATCCTTGAAAACTTTCTTCTTGCTTAGTTTGATTATCCAATAAAAATTTAGATGCCCAAGTCTCCTATCCCACAACCAAATCTCATAAATCTTTGATAATCAACACCTTTTTGTTTTCTCTTAACAAAAACATTATTTTTAGACAAGTTTTTGGTTATAATCACATCAAAATTCATTTTTCAACTTGTTTCGAACCATCAAGTGTGGTTCATCTTGTCCTAATGATGAACCACACTTGATGGTTCAAAATGCGTCGACAAATGAACTTTGATGTGATTATAACCGAAAACTTGTCTAAAAAACTTGATACTATGCCTGTAGTCTTAATTTGACAATTTTTAGCTTTGAAAATCACATCATAGCCTTGATCACACTCTGAGACACACTAAGAATATTGTGCTTCAACCCATCAAAAAATAACATTCTTCACTTTACCTTTTCCATTAGACTAACTAAAAACTCCTTTACCAACAATCTTAACAGGTGCATTGTTACTAAATATTACATTAACCTTTTCAACTAGTTTCCTTGTCAGGAATTTGCTTTTGTCTCTTGACATGTGCTTGGAACAACTAATATCTACATACCAATGACTACCTTCATTCTAAGCATACAAAATGATATCACATTGTTCTGTGTTCTCCTTTTCTTTCCATACCTTCGACTCTTAATTAATCAACTCAATAGTTGGTCCATGCATATTTTTATTAATTTTGCAATCAACTACTCTATGCCCAAAATTTTGACATTTAAAACATTGAATCATATTATTCAAAGGAGAAAAAAAATTATTGTACCTAGGTATGCTTTTCCTCCATTGAATATGTTTATTTCCTCTTGTACCAACATTGTTATGTGCAAAATTTCTCTTTTTAATTTTTTGTTCTTGATCATTCTTTAACTATTTATTGGGTCACTATTCAGATTGCAACAAGATGATGGAGCTTAGTGAAAAGAGTTGCCTTCACTAAGTGGCCCCGCAGGCAAATTATGGCACAAAGTCTATTTTTAGACATATGGATCATGTCTATGAGTTGCAGGACGTTGTTTATGCATGATTGGTCAAGTTCGCAAAAATAGATGGACTTCTATTTTTAGACAACTGCGGTGACGCTGTCAAGTCTAATTATAGAGCAGTTAAATATTATTAGCAAAAAATAATATTTAGACTATAAACTTTATCTTATTCTCTTGAAGCACTTCAGTTTGAGCTACAGATGTGGCACATGTAGCTGTCAGAAGGAAATACGTTTTCTTTGTGGGTCAGTTGAGTTGTTGCATGCATGACTTCAGTTAGAACTCAATCAATTGAGTTTGGTGGAGTTGATTGTGGAGTTGATGGAGTTGTGTTCAGTTTGACTTGGTTAAACTAGTTGTAATTAGTCTAACTGCAAATAGACTAATGATGAGTTGTTAAACTAATTATTAACTCATAATGCAACTAAAGAATACATTAGTTAACTCAGTTGCATGTCAGTGCATGTTCAGTTCAGCAGGGACAGGTGTTAGAGGATCAGATTGCTTTCAGTTGTGACTATAGTTGTGCATGAGGATTTGCACAATCAATGGGATTGAGTTTTGCCAATGAGAATTGGCCAATACCAAGTGATTATAGCCTCTGCTCACGTGATTCCCAGTGTGAGTGATTCTTTTGAGGTAAATACGAATTTGGCTCAACCATTCTCATCCATTCTTGAGCAGGTATTGAGCAGTGGAGGAAGGCAAGCAATGGAATAGATTTGGATATCAGATCTGAGCTGTATTGTGTGTAACAAATGGAGATAGTGTTGGATACTTGTGATAATTATTGACTATTGTAATGTCACATGTTCTCAATCATTAATATACAGATAGTGTGGGGTTTTCAACTGTAAGCTTTCCCCGGGATACATATTGTGTTAATGTGTGCATGCTCTTGATGCTTTATTGTTATTGATGCTACTATATTGATGATCAACGTAGAGGAGCTCATGTATTGTGTATGTATTCCACAATAGTACATGATCTGGATAATCTCCATTGAATATGTGTTTATTATTCAAAATTTCTACATGGTATTAGAGCTAGCTGATTTATAGAAGAAGTTCTACATGATATCAGTGTTGTATTGATCATTAGATCTACTATTCAGGAAGTGTTTACATTCTATTTCTTTAGGTAGAGTCTGTAATCAGGCTATGTAGCCTCTGGATTCATCCTTCCTTTGGAAGGTGATATATTCGGTGAATGCCCATACAGTTGATCTCTATACAAGAAATACCTTGCTCTCACGAATTCTAGATCGGAAGCAGTTGAGTTAGAGCTGGTGGAATTTGAATTTGTAGTAGTGTTTTCTTGGTGTCAAAACTAAGATGTGTTTCATAAGATTGCAATTGGAGTATGCCCTTGAGGGCAGTACGAACTATATTGCATGGAAGGATAGGATGGAGGTAGTATTGGATGATAACGCGCTGAAGGAGTTCATAGAGACGGATGTCCCAAAGCCTACTGATGCTACTCAAGCTGATGCTTGGCAAAAGAAGACCACAAAATGTCGAAGGATTCTATTGGAGGGCGTGAAGGATCACATTGTGTCCAGCCTCCATGGAAAGGCTACTCCATATTTTATGTGGAAATCGTTAACAGAATTATTCCAAAGCAAGAGTGATCAGAGGAAGCTGGCTCTCAAAGATAAACTCAGAAACATCAAATGTGAGAAAGGTGACAGTATGCCCAAGTATCTCACGAAGTTCACTCATTGTCGAGATGAGCTGGGAAGTGTGGGGGTTACTGTCAATGATGAGGACTTGGTGAGCTTGGCTCTCCTTGGTCTTCAGAAGAGTTGGCATTCCTATCAAGACTCTATCAATGGTCAGGAGAAATTGCTAGGATGGGAAAGACTATGGTCAGATCCTGTGTAAGAAGAGATCAGGCGGAGTACCAGGGATGGATCTTCATCAAAGGGAGCTGATGAAGAAAATTGCGCTTTGGATGCAAGAAATCTTCTCAGTCTGGTGCGAAAGGCAAGAAGTAGGACATGTCCAAGGTGAAGTGTTTTCATTGTCACCAACATGGACACTATGCCACTAATTGTCCGCAGAAGAAGAACAACAAGCAAGCTGCTGGATCTGCAGTAGGAGAGGCTCTAGCCTCACAATTTGAGCTTGATTTTTCATTGATCGCATGCTTGGTTTCAAGTGTGATGGGATCGGTGTGGTTCTTGGATAGTGGTGCATCTTTTCACATGACGGGAGATAAAGATTTGTTTTCTGATCTGGAGGACAAAGATCTTGGAGTGCACATTGAGATGGGAGATGATGGTAGATATAGTGCGACCGATATCGATACCATTTCCTTTGAGAGGGAGTCTGGTAAACCCTTCGTATTGAAGGAAGTCATGCATGGTCCAAGATTGAAGAAGAATCTTATCTCTGTGGCGATGTTAAAAGACAAGGGGTATGATGTTGTTTTCAACAAGGGAAAAGCTTTCCTGCGCAGCAAGACAACTGGTGAGACCCAAAAGATAGGGGTTCGAGTAAGGAACCTTTATCAGTTTCATGTAGATGGATGTGCAGCAATGGTAGGCAAGGCAGAAGAATTGGTGAGTCGGGATGATGGTGAGTTGTGGCACAGGAGATTGGGTCACCTTCACCATGGAGCCTTGAAGATACTGCAGCAGATCACTACAGGGCTTCCTAAAGGCACACTTGCATAGTCAAATCAGTGCAAGGGGTGTACTTTGGGGAAGTTTGTGAAAGCCACCTTTCATGAGAAGGATAGTCATGCCACGATGATCCTTGAGAGAATTCACACCGATGTGTGTGGACCTTTCTCAGTAGCTTCGACAGAAAAACACAACTATTATGTGACTTTTGTTGATGATTTCTCTCGTAAGTGCTGGATCTTCTTCATGCAGAAGAAGAGCGAGACATATTCAAAGTTCTGTGAGTTCAAAGCACTAGTTGAGAAGGATTCGGGGAAGAAGGTGAAGGCTCTTAGGAGTGATAATGGTGGTGAATACATCTCGAACGAGTTCAAGGATTTCTGCAAGGCAGAAGGGATTCGAAGAGAGCTCATAGCTCCCCATAACCCACAGCAGAATGGGGTAGCTGAGCGGAAGAACAGAACAATTGTGGGTGTTGCATGGGTGATGTTGCATGATCAAGGCCTACCCCTTCACTTGTGGGCAGAAGCATGCAATACATAAGTTTATGTGTAGAACCGTTGTCCTCATAAGATACTTGGCATGAGTACACCCGTGGAGGCTTATTCTGGTAAGAAGCTTGATCTTTCTCATTTGAGGATTTTTGGTGCTAACGTTTACATGCATGTGACGAAGGATTCCAGGAAGAAGTTGGAGCTGACTGCTGAGGTTGGGATATTTCTGGGGTACACTGATACACCCCACAACTATCGTGTGTATTTGCTAGATAATGGTAAAACTGTTGTGTGACGGGATATAAAATTTCAGGAGGAGAAAGCCATGAAGTGTTAGCTTGAGAGGGAGCTACACTTGCATGCAGATGAGGAGCTATTAGTTCCTAAGGATGAGCTTTAGGACGTGGATCAACCACAGGATGAGGTTCATGGAGTGGAAGAGACCACTCAAGCAGTGCCAACCATCAGAGGGCGAAAGCACTTTACAAAAGTTGAGCGACTGGCTCAAGATGCACAGAAAGTTGTAGGACCACCTACAGCCCAACGTAGACAGAGACAGTCACCTGATCGGTACATTGGATACATGGCTCTTATGAGTAAGTGTGTTGTGACTGAGCCATCCTCTTTAGAGGAAGTTGTGGAGGATCCCGCATGGGTAGACACCATGGTGGAAGAGTATGATTCTATTGTCAGAAATAGTGCATGGGAGATTGTTCCTAGACCGGAAGGGAAATCAGTGGTGGGTTCGAGATGGATCTACAAAGTTAAGCAGGCAGCTGACAGGAGTGTGGAGAAGTATAAGGCAAGATTTGTTGCCTGAGGCTTTTCACAGATAGAGGGGATCGATTATGAGGAGGATTTTGCACCTGTCACAAGGTATTCTTCCATACGGATGATTCTTGCTCTCTCAGTGTAGATGGGATGGCACATTCATCAGTTGGATGTGAAGACTGCGTTCCTTCGTGGAGGTTGGAGGAAGGAGGATGCCACTTCGGGAGAAGAAGTGCCACTGTTTATCGACAGTTTGTGGGGTCGCTAATGTATTTGGTCAATACACAACCCAATATATGCTATGAAGTTAACCAACTTTCACAAGCTATGGTTAAGCCTACCAAGCTCTTCTAGAAGGCAAGCAAGCATGTATTGCATTATTTGAGAGGCTCATCGGGATATGGATTGTGGTACAGATAGGAGGATGAGGTGAAGCTATGTGGCTTCACGGATGCAGATTGGGCAGGGAGCTCAAGAGGCCGAGTATATGGCAGCAAGGGCATCAGGTACCATCATATCAGAGATTGTGTGCAATGGAGGATCATGTTACTTTCACACATTCCAACGGAGGATCAGGATGTTGATATTCTGGCGAAGGCTCTCACCAAGAGCAAATTCGAATACCACCGAGACAGGATAGGGGTTGCTGATAATCCATATCTTGTCGAGAGGGAGTATTGAGATTGCAACAAGATGATGGAGCTTAGTGAAAATAGTCGCCTTCACTAAGTGGGTCTGCAGGAAAATTATCGTGCAAAGTCTATTTTTAGACTATGTCTATTTTTAGACATATGGATCATGTCTATGAGTTGCAGGATGTTGTTTATGGATGATTGGTCAAGTTGGCAAAAAATAGATGGACTTCTATTTTTAGACAATAGCGGCGACACTGTCAAGTCTAATTATAGAGCAGTCAAATATTATTATCTTATAATAATATTTAGACTATAAACTTTATATTATTCTCTTGGAGCACATTAGTTTGAGCTACAGATGTGGCACATGCAGCTGTCAGAAGGAAATATGTTTTCTTTGTGGATCAGTTGAGTTGTTGCATGCATGACTTCAGTTAGAACTCAATCAGTTGAGTTTGGTGGAGTTGATTGTGGAGTTGATGGAGTTGTGTTCAGTTTGACTTGGCTAAACTAGTTGTAATTAGTCTAACTGCAAATAGAATAATGATGAGTTACTAAAATAATTATTAACTCATAATGCAACTAAAGAATACATTAGTTAACTCAGTTGCATGTCAGTGCATGTTCAGTTTAGCAGGGACAGGTGTTAGAGGATCGGATTGCTATCAGTAGTCACTATAGTTGTGCATGAGGATTTGCACAATCAATGGGATTGGGTTATGCCAATGAGAATTGGCCAATACCAAGTGATTATAGCCTCTTCTCACGTGATTCCAAGTGTGAGTGATTATTTTGAGGTAAATACGAGTTTGGTTCAACCATTCTCATCCATTCTTGAGCAGGTATTGAGCAGTGGAGGCAGGCAAGCAATGGAATAGATTTGGAGATCAGATGTGAGCTGTATTGTGTGTAACAGGTGGAGATAGTGCTGGATACTTGTGAGAAGTATCGACTATTGTAATGTTACACGTTCTCAATCATTAATATATAGATAGTGTGGGGTTTTCAACTGTAAGCTTTCCGTGGGTTACATACTGTGTTAATGTGTGCATGCTCTTAATGTTTTATTGTTATGATCCTGCTATATTGATGATCAACGTAGAGGAGCTCATGTATTGTGTATGTATTCTGCAATAGTACATGATCAGGATAATCTCCATTGAATATGTGTTTATTATTCAAAATTTCTACAATCACATGGTATCCTTTCCTTTTACTTATAATATAAAGGTGATGGCCTTCTTACCCTTTCACTCTGCTCCTGTGCTGGATTCAACCTCAAATCCAAGACTAGTTCGATCTTTGGAAACTCTCTGTGCTTCCAAAAAATCTTTTAAATTTTCAGTCCATTTTCCAAAATTTTGTTTGAAGCTCAAATAGCTTTTTACCTTTTCTAATTATCTTATTAGAAAACTAATTTCACCCTCTAGCCTTTCACAAGCTTGATTCTTTTCACTGAACTTTTCACAATCTTGATTCTTGATTCATTTAAATATTATTTAATCTTATTACCTTCCACAATTTGCATAAGCAATGGTTCAACAACTTCATCCTTTTCCTTCATTATTGACTCCTTTTGAGATTTATTTTTCTCTCTCAGTCTTTCTATTTCTTCAAGTGCACTTGCTAGCTCTCCTTATAGATCTACCTAAGCCTCTTCTTCATTACAGTTAATGGCTTCAACTTGGAAATTGTCTATATCCATAAGCATGAATTCCTTTGGGCTTTCATATTCTTTGTCATCGTCCGAGGATCGACTAACTTCACTTTTAGAGTAGTTAGCTTCTTGGATGTAGAGACTCCCTTCTTAGCCTTCTTCCCATCATTTTGTAATTTCCTTGATTTTTCTTTAGGATCATAGTCCTTCTTCCTCTTTTTAGGACAATTTGAAGCATAGTTACTAACTTTTCCACAATTAAAACACTTAAAAGGTAGCTCACCTTATACTTTCTTGAGCCTCTCTTAAGATTCCTCACAAACTTTGCTTCTTCTTCATCTAATTCACAACATGAATCATTGTGCTCTTCTTTGGGATTCTTATGTGCTTTAAGGGCTTACTCTTTTATTGCAGGCTTTCCACTTGATATTCTCATCTCATAGGTAGTAAGGATGCCAAGTAATTGGTCCAAAGTGAGATATCTATCCCACTTGGGATACCAAGCCCTAGGGGCTTGCTTAAGACCATACAAGGTCTTCTTAAGCTTGCAAACATAATCAAGCTTATCTATTAGGTGAAAACTATATGGTTGTTATATGTAAACTTCTTCTTATAATTCTTCATTTAGAAATGTAGATTTGACATCCATTTGATATATTTTGAACTTCTTGAAACAAGAAAAATCCAAAAACAATTATAATTGCTTCTAATCTATCATGAGCATAAAATGTTTCATCAAAATCTAGACCATCAATTTGAGCATAACCTCTACATACCAATCCTTCCCTTTTCCTTACTACTTCACCCGATCATTTAGCTTATTCCTAAAGACCCACTTAGTGCCAACAACATTCTTGTTTATTGGTATTGGAACAAGTTCCCATGTCATATTTTTCTCAATTTAGTCCAATTCTTCATGCATAGTGTTTAACCAATTTTAATCTTGACTAGCTTGTGCAACATCATTTGGCTCCTCCATGGATAATAGGGTTACATGTGTTTGTGCATGGAGATTGCGTAACTTCCTTCTTGTCTGCACACTTAAATTTAATTCACCAACAATTTGATCAGTTGGGTGGTATTTTTTCACATATCTTAAAGGATATTTGGCTTGAGGACTAGAGGTATCTTCATTGTCTTCTGCTAAATGTGGCTCATAGTCCTCCTCATCATTGTTAACTGGTTTGTTAGAGATGTCATTTACTAGTTGTTTGACTTTAACATCATCCACTTTGACATAAATACACTCAACAATCCTCTTGGTATTCTTATTATAACATCTATATCCTTTACTTCTTTGACAATATCCAAGAAAAATACCTTCATCAACCTTTGCATCGAACTTATCAATCTTGTCATCATTCCTCTTGATGTAACATCTGCTACCAAATTTTTTGAAATGCTCGACTGTTGTAGATCTCCCATACCAAAACTCTTAGGGAGTTTTGTAACTGTTTAGTCTAAAATGACCTTTGTTGAGTATCACCATTGTTGTGTGAATGACTTTGTTTGGTAATTTAATTTATGTTAAATTAGTACATAATTATTGACCAGGGCTTGTAAAATGATGAAGCGTATTTTCACTGTATGTGGTGGAAGTCCTTATGGTGTAAGCAATTCCTAAATTAAATTGAGATATATTTATGCACATATGCTACTTAAAATTTATTAAAATAGCTATCACTCTTGCATAAAGTAAACATGTCACACTTAATAGAAATGAAACTAGATTTATGACACTTGCTTGAAAGAAATATCACACTAGAATTATCACACTTTATCAAAAGAAAGATCACACTTGCAGAAATAAAGTTACTCTAAAATAGAAAACTAAATAACAAAACCCAAATTACTTTCAATAGAAAATGAAATTAATCTAAAATATCACACTTAATATAAATCGAAATCTTCTTCACTCAAATGTAACTTAAACTCTATTTCAAATCTCAAATCATTTCACACTCTATCTACAAATTCTTATGTGCATAAGAGATCTCGAGTTATTATATCCATCCTATAACAAACTGGTTAAGCACAACATACTCTATTATGAACTCTATTATCACTATTAAAATAATTCATTAACAATCGAAACTAAAAGGTTAGATAAAATAATTCAAAGCGATATAAAATGCAAAATTGAATGTTTTCTAAAAATAATTAATACCTTACACCTCTAGGGGGGCATCATGTGAGCTGTATGTATGCAATATTACTTAGAAAATAAATATGCATCAAGACAGTTGCTCAACCGAATGATCAAACTTTCCTTTATAACTGCAAATAGAGTTTCAAAAATAATATTCAGGTTTGTCGTTTATCATGCCAAGAGGTATCTTTATAACCTCTATCAATGATTTTTTTAGAGATTTACGAGCCTATCCTACTCAAGAGATATTAAAAATAACATAAGAATATAATATGACATGATTTCCTCATGATTTTCTATCGGAGAAGCAAATCATGAGGCTGAATATATGCTTCCATTAACTTTCTCACTCGCTTGGTTCACTTCAGCTCCTTATTCACTAGTTGAATTCCACATTGACTGGGCTTATATGGTGTTCATATCATCGATCCAAGTCATGAATTTTTGGGCATGGAATTCCCTCAAGGCATGTTTGGGGGCTCAAAGCCCAAATTTTGACCGAATTTTGTTGTAAAGCTCCGTCGAATTGTGGGCACGGGGCACGAAAGTATGATAGATTCACAGGGTTGTCCACCCTAGTTTTGTAATGTAATGTCAGCTAGATACACCTACCCATAGTTTGTAGACAATGGGATTCTATAAATAGAGTGAGGCTCTAAGTGGAAAAGGAATAGAGAGACATAAGGGAAAAAATGATAAGCACGAGAAGTCTAAGGGATTGAGTCATATTGTGAAGTGTGTTTTTTGGTTGTAGAGTAGGAGAAGGCTCTGTAGCTGAGTGCGCAAAGGCCTAGTAGTCCACAGCTGAGTGCACGGACCCCTACAATTGAGTGCACAACATGAGTTGAGTCTGTAATCATGGAAAGAATTAATAAAGAGAACTTTGGTTATAATCCTGTGTATCTATTCTTGGGTTAATGCATGGTTGATATAACTTGCAATTATACAGTTTATTTACTGTGCGCACCTGTATGAATGTTTTATGTTGTTAAGTATAACTTAAGGCACTCAAGTAGGCAAAAATAATTAACTAACATTGGAATATAATAAAGGTCTTGGGTAATAGTGCAAAACATGACACAACCCCTAGATAGGGCAGTGCAAAGACAGTGTATTAGGTCGTGAGGAATGTGAAGGTGTGCAAAGCAACCTGCGTGCAAGCAGAAACTGTGGACCAGTCGAACTCATCAGACATCTCCACGGTGTGAAAACCTGGTTCTAGCAACCTCCCATATTACTTCAGGTGAGTCCTCAGTCCGTGCTCCATGGACTGTTTCCGAAAGGGCCAGTAGTACCAAGATTTGTTTGGATAACTAACTCTGAACCTAGGTTAGGCCCCAACAAGCCAACAAATGGTTCTATTGCCGGGACCAGGATCTGCATAAAGATGTCTAATGTCATACCACTGGAATCCGACAAAGAAAGGAATTGAGGAGTGGTTGGACAGAAAGATTCACGAGTTTGCGGTGCAGGAAAATAGGAATCCACAATTATCAAAGGAAGAGTGGTTAGATTGCTACTTGTATACAGAGATCAACAAAATTTTCTTTGCATCCTTCCCCACTGAGTTGTACAAGTGCATCGCGAAGTTAGCAGATAGCCAAGGAAGGTGTAAATTTAACAAACCTATTGTGTGGAATCCAGAGTTAGACTGGAAGCATCAGGATATAGGATTGTGCATGTTGTCCATCACTCGCTAGATTGAATCATCGGAGGGTTTATCACCGAATTTGTGGTAGCTATTTCAGTCAGCTATAATGAGGCAGAACAACACTTCCTCAAGGGATTGCGAGGTAACTACGTTAAATATTTGGACACATGGATTAAAATGCTATTGTGTGAAAAACAGGTTATGTGAATAGATTGATATTTGGGGCTACGCGGAGTGGGAGGATCTATAGAAATGAGGGTAACATAGAACTAGAAACTAGCCCCTTGATTTCACCTCCGTGCGGAGGTGAAGAAGAATTCATGAAGGTTTCACCAAGAAGTGTGATCAATTTGATAAAGTAGAGAATTCTGCACATACCACCCCCACCCACACCACCACTAGTTTCACCATCTTCACCCCTGACTTCACCCATACCACCTCCGTCACCACCGCAATAAAGCTACTCGTGTTCAAGGGAGTAGGGAATGAGGATTTGGACCAATTTTGGTTCGTGGTAAAAGTGGTATGGGAAGCACAGGGTGTCACGAACGACAATATAAAGAAGGCAATCTTGGTCATTGCTATGCAGGATTGTGCACTAACCTAGTACATTAATAATTTCAATGACAATCTGAATGCGGGGATAGTGGATATCCAAGGTGCGCTAAACGAGGAATTTAGCACAACAAAATTGGAGGCACAGTCAATCATTGGGTTCAAGGAAATTTAGCATCACTTCAAATCTAAACATTACCCTTTGTTTATTATTATTGTTCTTTAATTGTTACAAGGCCCTTCTCATTTATTTTAATTATTCTATCCTATCTGTCATGTCCTTGGAAACCATGCCCATATGATGTAATTAACATTAATTATATTTTCCATCAAACCAATAATGTATTGTTGTTTTTTATTTAAATAATCTTTATACAATTCTTTGTTAATTTTTGATGATCCATTTTTTTAGAAATAATGGAATCAATGACACTACTAAGAGGTGAGGTGAATCAATAGTGTGGCCAAATTATCCAATTCTTCACAAATTTCACTTTTTAACCACTTTAAAAATTATTCATGGATTAAAAGCACAACTCAATCATGTAGAACATAACATCATAAACGTTAATCACATGAGCAAGATATACACATCACACCAATATTGTTTTAATTACAAACTTCAAATTGACTACATAATTACCCCACAAGCTACTACTTGTAGGTTTATTAGCTTCTGCTGAAAGGAACTAATTATGTCTCCGCACGTTTATCAGCTACCACTAAAAGGGACTCTTTCCCCTGCTCATTTACTAGCACACACTAGAAGGGACTCTTGGCCCTGCTCGTTTATTAGTCTTTGTTGGAATGGAATCTTGCCCCTACTCATTTACTAGCACCCACTAGAAGGACCTACTACCCCCGATCTACAAGCTACCACTTGCTAGCCCTACTGATCCATCTTTCATCCATTTTCAAACTCAAATCAATATGCCTTCTTTGATTTCAAAATAATTGAATACCTTGATCACCAACACCTTCAACATATTTGATTACTAATAAAATCACCTTAAAATATCTCTTATTATTGATAGAAAACACCAAAAATATCACCTTCAACAATCTTTTATTACTGAACAAATCATGCACCAACAACACCAACACCAATCACCAATGCACTTCTTTTCATCTTTGAAAACACATTTCAGATATCAAGATTGGTCTCTTATTCAACTTTGATGCATACCCAGGATGTTATGCATCACATTGCACCATCAGCCTCTAATCCACACACTTTGCTCTCCCACCACATAATTCTACTCTCTTGCCACACAAAAATTTTCTACTCGAATTCTCAATATAAATAATTTTGGACTCATATTTTTGGAATTTAACTTTAGTTATCTTTCTTTAAAAACTTTGCATGTACCCTTACTATTTTTCTTTTTCCTATTCATTCTAGTCTTCTATACCTATTCACCAAGTTCTGAAACTTCAACCATCCTTCTCTGCAAGTAAAATTAAGTTTATTTTCTTATTTTAGCTAATCTATACTTTTAACAGTTTTAGCAGAGCTTCACTATGTTTATTTGTAGTTAACATTTTCTTAACTACCAAACTGATAATTCTACCACTTTTTAACTTTAGCATCTTTTCTCAGCTTCCTTACCTATTTTCCTTCCATAATACCAATTCTCTACAACGACAACTTAGGATTTTAGGAACTAAGTCCTTTTGAGCCTTTCGTGGGCCAAATCTCTTTATTAACGACTCAGCATTGTTGGTCCAATTTCTATGTGAAACGACTAAGAGCTGGTGCTTAGCAACTCCAAGAGCCTCTGCAACTATTTATAACCTTCATACCACTAATTATTACCTGTGGAATAAAGCTGTCTGCAGGTAGTTAGCTCGTATCCCCCTCTATCTCGATGCTTTCCTCTTCATGCTCTTTAATAATGTTCTTGGATGGTCCCTCCGAGCTTCGTTGTATTGCAAGGTCCTCTCAACCTTATTTAATTGGTTGTTGCCTGCCAACCTCTCAATATTAACATGTCTAGGCTCTTGTTTCCTAGTTCTTTCCACTGTGTACACCACTAACAACCCACTAGGCTCTTCCTTATGGGATGAGTTGTCCCATGGGGTCAACCATTGCAACCGAGAATCAATGAAAAAACTCTTCGATATGAGTCAGCTCCTTGTCATCCTAATGCTTAGTCATCTGCCAATTTTCTATTGTGTTGTGCCAAAACATTTGAAGCTCCTACTAGCAGGATGATGTCACACCTACCACATGTCAACCAATGATTGGTCCATGTGTCAATGGCCCTTCGAGTGCCCAAAAACACCAAATATGATTTCCGTGTGTTATGCTCCCATTGGTTGTTGTTGATGTCATCATCCTTTTGTCATTTGGGATAATAATATGTTTCCACCTATCCTTGTCAAAGAGGAGAGAGAAAGGATCCTAGAGGCATATTTTACAAGAAATTTCCTTTGTTTATTAAAAAACCAATGGACTCGACACCACTCCACTATGATTTGTGGTTTTAGGAGAAGTGTTCCCGAGGTGGTTATCCATTGTTGATCTATGTGATTAGTGGTGTGTGAAACCACCTCCCGTGACCACAAAGCATGTCTAAAGGGTTATCTAAGGTGTTTTTGTAAATTCACCACGTGGCTTGATGATTTTCCCTTTTGTTCTTTTGTCAGGTCAGTGCTCTACTGCACTACAACTCTATTAAACCTTTGGGTTAGTCCTCAGTAAGAAGAGCTATCAAAATGGGATTCTCCACTCAAATTCCATTGGATGGTTCTTTGTTGTCATTTCCCATTGCCTACCTCCCAGTCTATTCCTTTTTTGCCCCAAAAGGGTTTGGTCGGAGTAATACCATTAGGATATCACCATTGGGGGGGCTCCACCTGTTGTATTGCATCCCAACGCTTAACTTTGTTCGCTATTAATATACAGTCAGGGTAACTCCACCAGGTGGGTTACAACTATGGCCAATGAAATGTCTCCCCACTTTGTTTTTGTTGGAAATGTCTTTCTAGAGATTCGCGTAGAGGCTTCGTCAACCTTTTTGCTAGGCGTTCCAACTTCGGCTATGTGCCAAAGCTCATCCAACCACGTCTAACTCTACCAACTTTGACTTAGGGTTAAGAAGCTTTGATTGGCACTAACTTCCAATCTAGGAGGCCATTTTCAAACTTCCACATACCATTGGAAATCTATTTTAGATATCTTCCCATCACGGTGGGTTTCACATGCATCTGAGTTGGTTTTCTACTCCAAAATTGGCTCCAAATTTTCTGCACCATTTAATTTTATTTTCCACACCTTGTTATTGCCTTTACTAGTTACAATGATTTTTCCATTGCCTTTTCTTTGCCTATTCCACCTTTTGCATTTCCTTTGTTTTTTCCTTTTCCACCTTTGTTATCGACTTTACCACCAATCTTTGCCTTGGCAACCAATGAAAACATATTTACCAATGCAGTTACTTTGTCATATCCATTTCCTTTGCTTTTTATTTTCCATTATCACCTTTGCCATTTCCTTTTCCATCAATGACAACAAATTTCCAACACATTTGGCATCCACCATTGAAATTTAATTTTTAAGACTCAATAATAACATTTGAATCTTGGTAAATAGTTCCATTTTCTCTACTAATTATATCATATAATATTCTTTTGTGATTTTACTATGAACACTTGTCCCTCTATTACATCATTCTTTGGAGAGAATGGATCCCCTGTGTTATTACATAGAGGTCCAATGTAGTTAGATTGTGGAAACATTTTCCAACATAAATTCATCAAAATACTTCATGGGAAATTTATTTCTTATTTTGTACACTATGGACGGACATAAATTAGTCATCAGGTGCTCACATTTTCTAAGGCAATTTTGAATTCTTTTTATATATTCTCCCAATAAATTGTCTTGGGATGCCAATATTTTCCCTTTCATTACAAATCCATTTCTTCCAAAATAAAATATACGTTTCCAATCCTTTTTTTTTTTTTATTTCATCCACATTAGAAGGATTCCTTATTTGTTTATTTAACAATAGAGGATGCACCATTGGTAATCCTGCACTTCCATTAACCAAATAATGCCACATATTAATAGGGAGGTGAGAAATTTTCATCTTGAAACAAATATTTACATTGCATAATTTTCCTATCGCCAATGATTTAGAATTTGAGGAAGTGACATCACCTGATACCAATGATCTTGGATTTACCATCCAAAACGTGTAGTTTCATAAAGATTTTGAGGTCAAAAAACTAATCAATTAAATATGGAATGTAGGAATTGTGATCTTTAATGTCCTATAAGTGTTTATCATGTTTTATAGTGAAAAAATGTCTTTTCACCTTAATTTAGCTTATAGCCTCCCATAAGTTCCATCTATGTCTTCAAGTATGTGTCCCATGTAGAGGAATCAAACTTCAACAATGTTAAATACCCTCCTTGATATTAAAAGTAATAAAAATATTTTCAACAAAATTATTTTTTTAGCTCCCATAAAATTATCCATTTTCAACAATAATATCGGTGGTTATTTTTCTATTTGACTTGCAAAAATTTGTACTATCAACATTTGTGTCATTTTCTTTCATATCGTCTTGCATATAATAAACTTAATATTTCATAAGAGTAGAATTTTAATAGAGCTTCATATAATGGGTGGTTTGGTGTTCCCCTTTTGTAAACAAATACCCATATTGATCCACTATAATTTTTAATATCATTTAGACATGTAGCCAATGAATTCATATTGAAATTCAAACTCATATTAAAAAATGAATGACTAAAGTGGCCAAGACCTCCATTTTTGTGTCTATATGAAATCATACCTATCAAAGAAATGGTAACATTCATGAAATTACTAATGGGTTATTCCTTCTTACTCAAACTTGGTATAGAATTATTTGACTTATCCATATCTTCATGCACAATGCTAAAATAAGTTCTTGAAATATCTGTAGAAGATAATATTATTGGGAATCAGGAATTACTTGGGGGGGGTGAACCAAGAATTCTAACTTCTTATTTTTAAACAAGCATCACATAATCACATAATAAAATGCATTCACAATTATACATGGTGATTTTAACATGGAAACTCTTCTAAGAGAAAACCCACTGAAGCTTGTTTTTATTACGATGTAAATTCAAAGCACCCACTTGTTTACATAAATTAGTTTGTGAGTACTCACTCACAGGATGCTCCAACATCGTTATATTAGTAAGAATCAACTTTCTTAGAGCCACCAACCTACTACTACAACCTAGATCTATTGTTTGATGGGAATTTCAAGCTAATACCTCCTCCAGTAGTATTTAATTTAATTTACAATTTGTTATCACTGCTTACATGTAGTCACTTTAGCTTCTACAGCTCACATATGCCTTAACAATCTCTTCACTCTTATGCAGGTACACACATAGACCCAATCTACAACTTTTTTATTCTTCTTACTCACTCAAATTCTAGTTTTGTAGTTCTCAATTGCATTCATTGCATTGTAGTTGTCTTGCACATGCCTACCCTTCACTTCACTATTGCTCTTCCTTTCTAATCCAAATTCTCACCACTCAAAAATAGGTACATAAATTAATTCTTCTTTGGCTCGAGGATTTTTTTAGTTCATTCCAACCATAGTTTTCTATAGATATCCTATGGCACTTAGTTCCATTGCATTGGAATGTCAAGAAGCTCACTTATGTATTTCCACCAATCATGATTTTTCATTTAAATCTTCTCAATATTTAGTTGTGATTGCGTCAACACACAAACTCAATCTTGTGTTGTTATTTCTATTAGAGGTTATCCATCACTTCACATCAACAAATCATATCTCCTTTTTTGCACCTTTCTTTACTATCTATCTATGTAACAAACACTTTTATTTTGTAACCAATTTGGCACCAAATTCGCAATATCATAAGCCCTAAAATTTTGAGCTCCTTCTTTCAGAAGACTGAGACTATGACCATATCTTAAGCTAAAGATGCACTTAATCTTATATTCGAGTTTGCAACTTGCTTGATGTTGCACTCAAACATACCCCCTGATCTCTCTAAGTGACTCTTATTTGAGTCCCACAATTACTCCATTGGGGTGTATGAACTCCAAAATACCTAGATGGGGGTGTCATTTTGGGCCCACCACTTGATTTTCATAAAATTTCATAAATTCTATAACATTGGAAAACAACTCCAAACACAACACTTTGGAAAGAATCCCAATGTTATGCCACATCATCTACTACTAACAAGTTGATGTCATTAATTCCATGTGAATGTCTCTTAGTGGTGCCACATATCACTTGCACAATGTGCCATGTCATCATCAATGCTTAGTCAATACGACTTCACTGGCCACTTCCTTCTGCCACATCATCAATTTGTATAGATAGGAAGAAGGTTGGTTTCAGGAATTTCTATGTGGTTTCACTCATGTTGAACATATCAAACACCTAAACTCCTGAACAACTAAACTTTCCCATATAACCACACTTCCCTGAAAATTTGTAGTACCCCAAATATATGTGGGGTTCAACCCTTTTTTCATGCACTTCTTGTTTACTTTTCAAGAAGCCCAAACCTCCTAAATTCTTCAAACTTGGAAGATTTTTGAACTATCACAAACTATTTGAAAGCTCTTTCTGAGGACCATCCAACCATGTTTTTTTTAGGTTTATTTGACTTGATCATCTATCGACAAAGCGTCGTCAACCAACAGGACATTGAGCTATTCATCCACCAATCATTATAATGTTTTTAAGGATTCTTCAATTATTATTATACTGTGATGGTTCTCTACCAACGACCTAAATAACCAACTTGATATTGCAATTGACATCAATGATTATACATCATTATCCAATATCAATCATAGGTGTCAATTAATGAAAACGATATGCCCAACAATTTGTAATATCATGTCCAAATATATCTCCCTTTGTCATTGATGGAAATTGTTCCAAACATATATAAGGCATTGATGACAATAACATGCATCAACAACACATAGCATATTTAGTGAATCAACACTCCCCCTGACACCAATTAAACTCATTCTTCTCCACATTTAATACTTCCTCTGAACGTGATACCTACCCTGGTTGATTATGCACTGTGTCTAGTTTTCCTCAAATTTTCCTCTCTATACCATATATCCATACAATTAGTCCCTTTGTCATATGTTTCTTTTCTCTATTTTGGATTTTTTGGTTTCCACACCCCCCCCAAGATCCATTATGTTAAGCAATGTTTGAGCATGATATCTTCTCCCCCTTTGAAATCAATGGACAAATATATACATTCTGGACATATCTCCCCCTAAGATCATGCCTTGTCACTATATGAAAACTCTTCTTGTAAACATACAGGAAGCATAAAAAATTGAACATTCTTTTCGTGCTTCTACTACAACATACTCATCATATTGATTATGAAACAGAATAGTTGCAAATTCTCAAACTCACTGAGTCATTTTAAGGAGGAAGAGACCACTCCCATTTTCTTTTTGAGGTAATTAAAGGGTTCTCTGGGTAGGGGCTTGGTGAAAATGTCCACAAACTATTCATTAGTAGAAACATATTCCAATCTTACAACATTATTAGCAATCTAATTTCATAAGAAATGATATTTAATTGGAATGTGATTGGTCTTAGAGTGCATAACAATATCATTAGAAATTCTAATATCACTTGTGAAATCACATAAAATGGGAATGGGACTATCAAATTCAACTTTTATATCCTTTATTTTATGCTTCATCCACATAAATTAAGTACAAGAAGTAGATGCAACTATGTACTCTACTTATTTTCTATTGTTGATAAAAAAAGATTGAGTTTTGTTTCTTGCTTACCTATGAAACTAACAATTTCCCAAGAAGAATGTTGCTCTGGTCATACTCTTTTTCTCATAAACACTACCGGCTCAATCAACATTAGTAAATTTTAAGGTAAATTCCTTACCTTGTTCATACCATAGGACATAGTCCATTATTCCTTGACTATATTTGAATATCCTCTTTACTGCATTAGCATGACATTTCTTTGGATTTTCTTGAAATCTTGCAACCGACCCTACTACTTGCATAATATGTGGTCCTAAAGAAATTAGGTATAACACACTTTCGATCATGGATCTGTAAGTAATTTGGTTTACTGTGGGAGACTCATATTCTTTTCTTATTTTACAGTAAGTCACCATATATGTACGCATATGTTTGGATTCATCCATCCTAAAAAAATCATATTTTCTTTCAAATAATTAGGTTGGAGAGTAAAATACCTTTTTCAAACTAAGTAATCTATGACCCAAGGAAGAAGGACAACTGTCCTCTCATGGAAATCTTGAAATCTTTTTCCATTGTCTTAGTAAATTGATGTCCCATCTGCTCCAAATCACTTCTAAAAATAATATCGTCTACATACAAAACAACGATCAACATACTGTCATTTTCAAATTTTATGTATAAATTGTTGTCTGTTGTTCCTCTTCTAAATCCTTATTTGTATACATACTTTTCCAATCTATCATACCATGCTTTTGGGGCTTGTCTTAACCCATACATATATTTTCTTAGTCTACACACATGTCCTTCTTCTTATGAAAATAGAAATCCTTTTGGTTGCTCAATGTATACCTCCTCTTTGAATTCTCCATTAAGAAATGTTGAATTTACATCCATTTGATATATTCTAAAGTTCTTATAAGATGAAAATGCCAAAAACATCCTTATTCCCTCTAATATAGCTACAGGAGAAAATTTTTCTTCAAAATCTATACCTTTGACTTGGGGATATCCTTTATAAAATAGTGTGGCCTTATTTCTCACAACTTGACAATCTTCGTTTATCTTGTTTTTGAAAACACACTTTGTGCCAATGATATTCTTCTCCTTTAGTCTGGAAACAAATTCCCATATGTTTTTTTCATTATCTAATCTAGTTCTTCATTCTTGAATTTGATCCACCCCACTTGCTTCAATGAAATTCTTGGGCTCTGTATGAGGCAGTGTTGCAAAGTTTGGTAGTTTGGGACTACCAATCAATATTCTTCTAATATGCACACCAACATCTTTACTTCTAAATATATGAATCTCTAGATGTTTCTTCTCGATGGAGTTTGGTGTTTATGAGATGATTTTTATAACTCCTCATCCTCTTCTTCTTGTAAATCTTCAGCTTCTTCTTCCTCCATCTCTTTAAGTCCTTCATTCTTGTACACGAAACCACCATCCATCTTTGATTTCTGCTAATCTATTGTTGTATGTTGTGCAACTTCATCCACTCTAATATACATATATATTATTCAACCTTCTTAGTCCTTTTGTTATAACACTTATAGCCTTTTCTTTTGTTCACATACCCAACAAAAGTTCCTCCATCTACACAAGAATCAAACTTAGCAAGCTTGTTGTCATTCTTATTGATATAAGACTTAGGCTCTAACAGTTTGAGATGCTTCACTAAGGCTTGTCTCCCTTTCTAGAGTTCATAGGGATTCTTATCACTATTTGATATGATTTGAGTCATATTTATCAGATAGACAACGACTTAGGTTATTTCTTCCAAAAAGGTGTGTGACATATTTCCTTGATCCATAATGGCCCTATCCATGTCTTGAATAGTTTTATTATTTTATTATATCACTCTATTTTGCTGAGAATTTCTTGCAACCAAATACTTCCTTTCGATGTTGTGATATTCACAGAATTCTTCGAATTCCTTTGAAGTGAACTCCCCCCCTTTGTCTAACCATAGGCACTTGATCTTCAAATATTCCTCATTTTCAAACTAAGATTTGAATACCTTAAGTTTGATTAATGCATCACATTTTTTTCTTAATAGCATTATCCATGTCGTTCTAGTGAAGTCATCAATGAACAAAATAAAGTACTTCTTACCTCTCAGACTCTATGTTCTTGTGTGGTCGCAAATGTTTATATGGACTAGTTCTAGTGGTATGGTTATGGAATACAACTTAGTATTGAATTTCACCCTTGCCTATTTTGGGCATTGACATGAACTACATATTGAACTTTTTGATTTTGATAGTTCTGGTAATCCCCTTGTTGCCTCTTTTTTGTTAACTTTTACTAGAGTGTAAAATCTAACATGACCCATACTTATATGCCAAAGCCATGTCTCATCATCTTTTCTTAGATAACACTTTTCCTTGGAATCATCAAATACATAAACATTATTGGGAGTTTTGATTGGTTTTCTAACCAACATTACACTACCTTCTCTTCTAATATGACAATCTTTTGATAAAAAGATGTTATTGTATCCATTATCATACATTTGTTTGACACTAATAATATTTTTTTTTTTTTTTTTTTTTGTCCTCATAAAGGAAATTCTAATCCTTAGTATTCTTATCTAGACTAATAGTTCCCTTTCCTTTCATTTTTTCCAAGGAAATATTTCCAAACTTAACATTGTCTTTTCCATTTTCTTTCAGAAATATGAACTTACTCTTTTCTCTTTTTGGAATCATGGTTGTTGTTAGACTAGAACCTATAGATGTTAGTTAACAATCACATCGTGAGAGATAATAATCCATGAGAGGTGGTTAGCCCATGTTGTGAAACACACGAAGAGTGACAATTTATCCAATGTCCAACAATACCCTCCCCAACACAAGTTGGGTGTGCGTCGAACTCATGACCTACACTCTCATACCACTTTTTAGAAGTACTGAGAGGGGGGTGAATCAAAATTTCACTTCAATCATTTAATTTTAACTTTATATAGTGTTGATTATCATTAGCATTGGATTAAAAACATAAGTTAGCATCACATCACATGAACAAATAACAACACCATTCAACAATGCACAAGATCTAAGACAACACATAAGAGATTTTTAGGTGGAAACCCTTCCAGGAGGAAAACCATTGAGTGCTTCTTAATATAGCTCTTCAAAAAATTAAATCAATTAGGAAGCTCCAACATCCAATATTCTCAGCATCAACTAGAGAGGTTCCAAACCCTACTTTATCATCTCCAATTGAAAGGGCACTCCAACACCTTGGTTTACGAACTCCAATTAGAAGGGTGCTTGAACACCTTGATTTATAGGCTCCAACCTGAAGGAGACTTCAATATCCTACCTTGCACCAATATTCCAGCCTATTCATCAAGAAAACCATGTTTCAAAATTTTCAAACTGGATCCATCTGTGTTCAATATGAAAATAAATAAATAAAATATGTTGTCTTTATTGATCTACAATATTGGCACAAGGTCATGAGCAACAATAACAACCTCCTCTACTAAAAATATCAAACCCTAGTAAATCATACATATGTCAAGTCCATTGTTGCAATACAATATGCTTATGTTAAACATCAAGCCAAACCCTAGCTATACAATGTAGCAACACCCAATGTTCTCTACTCAGTGGATCTCAACAAATTCATCTTCTCTTTTCTCTTTGATACATTGATCTGTCAACAATACTTTATTCTCATCAAGGTATTAAAACTTCGTTTGAAGACAATAGCACTTCTACTAGAATTCTTAGACATCAACAATAATAACCTTGTTTAAACACATATCAACAGATTATCTCAAACCCTAACTCAGCATTAAACCTTTAGAATCAAACTCTAGTTGATATACTTCATTTATGTAATGACGAGACAACCTTTATCAATATTTAACCTTCAAAACCTTTAGACCTCCTTCTAGATAAAAATGTAACTGAAACACATAGGCTTCAATATAATTATTACTTTCGAGGAATACATATAATTATACTTTGGAGTCTTTGAAAATTCCACTTCAACCAAGTTATACCTCTACCTCAGCAAGATCTTAGATCTATCTTGAAGAATCACAACTCTTGAGATTTTCTAATTTGATCTGATGATATAGGTTTACCACTACCGTACTAGATATTGTGCCATTATAGAATTGTTAATTCAATATTATCCTCAAACCTCTAGCTTAGACACAC
The DNA here is from genome assembly GCA_000404065.3 of Pinus taeda. Lineage (NCBI taxonomy): Eukaryota > Viridiplantae > Streptophyta > Pinopsida > Pinales > Pinaceae > Pinus > Pinus taeda. Next base: position 114,658 of record APFE030451154.1, on the reverse strand, counting down.
CTATGCAATGTCTAAGAAACAATTTCTTGCAAACGCTAGATCAACCTTGAATAACACAAGGTACGTTTACTAAATGTTTAAGGCATATGCAATTTTTGAACTGTTCCTTGAGAATAGAACTCAGAATGGTTTGAATTTGGATCCTTCTCTCTTGTAACACATAATAGGGTCAAATACAAATCAACCTCAAAAGGATATTTATGTCAAGCAATCTTTACTCACAAAGTTACCCAAAAACATGATTACAATTTTTCCACAAAACATATCATTGAGGTCACTGTAATGTTGAGAAAATGGGACATTGATTGGGGTTTAGTTTAGGGCTTGAGTTGAAAATATCAGTCCAAGAAGCATTCAGTTTGCATGTCATAAATTGCCTCATAAATTCACCTTGTTAACAATATAATCATATTATGTGATGAAAGACCAAATGGAGAGTGTAGACTTTAATCTTTGAATAGAATATAAGAGTGACAAGTGATGCAAGCTTTAGGTGGACCAAAAATAGCCTTAAAAGCCACTAAATTAAACACATAAAGGTTTTCAAAATATGTCCTTTAGAAGGCCAAATATGTCTCTCCTAGGAATATTGATATAGATGTGAACCATACCTTGAAAACACAATGAATAAAGCCACAAAAAGAACGCAGAGATGCCAGTGAATGGTTTGATGCCAAGTGGACTTCAAAATAATGCTTCTTCAATAGATGTGGGCTTCAAATATTCCTTCCTTGGAGGTCTTCAAACAGAACAAAGAAAACCCCTGAAAGTGTTGACAATGAGCCTTCGGATTATTAAAATTATTACTAGAGTACACCCTTAGTGATGTGTGAATATACCTACAAGAATACTTAGATATCCCTTAGATAAAAGGCCAAAAATTACCACATATAAATCCATAAGAAATCAATGTTTTAAGAGAACTCAGATGAAGCCTCAAGAATTCTAGAAAATGCCTTAGAAAACATTTCAAATTGCCTCAATACCAATGAAAAATCTTATAAATCCTAGTGAAATCCACAACCAAAAGATTATAAATGTAAGGTCCTACAATCCTTCAAAAATTTTGACATACTTCAAATGTTCAGGACTACTCTAGGTCAAAAATTACAGAGAAATATTTCAAATGATCTACATGGAATGTGTTCTCTAATGGAGGATTTGAATGGCCTTATATAGATAAGAAAGGAGGTTTCTTAAAGGAAGCCAGCATGAACATATTGTGGAGGGAAGTTCACCTTCAAAAATGCAATTTTTTGTTTGAATATTAACTTTTGGACCCAAAATATTAAACCTCATTAAGGGTTGACTTAGTCACAAATATTTAATTAATTTTCCTTTGATAAAAACTTCCTTTGGAATTCGGATTTGATTGGGAGGCCCATGAGAATTAATGTTAAATTATTTTTGAAATAAGAATGGCACAAATAAACCAATTAATAGGTTTCCTTTCTCTTTTCATTTTTTGGACCTTGACCAAACTTTCGGGGAAACAAATTCAAGTAGCCTTATCTCCTTAACTACGATATCCCATGTGACATAACAACTACCATTGAAATCCGCACAATGAGGAGAATCAAATGAAGATGGTATCATGATCAAAATAATTTTCCTTTTCATCCATTTTCCTTGACAAGTCTGGGGCATCTAAGGCTTCTCCAATTCTTATCATTTGGAGCTTCCAGTTAGTGCAAAACAAATGAATATTAAGAGTATTCAAGGACTAACATTGGAATCAATGACAACCCTGTTATGCCCCTATAACAATAGGTGTCATATATCATGATTGACTTGGTTTAGCTTTGAAATATGTTTATATCTTTACTTGTTGCAAAGGTTTTCCACATTTGTAAAAAATCAAAAAATCAAAAAATGTAAAGAGGGTACACCCTAGAAAAAAATAAAAGGGTGAAAAGAATTGAAAATAAAAAGAGGTAAAAAAATGAAAGAAAATGAACCCCAACAAAAAGAAAAGACCAAGAAAGTGTGCAAGTCTAAATGCCACTACTTTTTTACTTTTGTATAATAAAAATTGTGTGCCAGCCTCCTTTTGCCCCAAAATTTGTGATTCTAGATGATTCTTTTGAACATACCTAGAAGGAGTCTTTTCTTCTATCCTTATATTTTCCTTTGGCTCCTCATGGGTTTCTTCTTCATAGTTTTCTTCTTCATCATCAATCTGATTTTGAGGGTAGTCTTCATCCTCTTCAATGTTTTCATAATTTACTTGCCTAGGAATGTATCTTTTTCATCAACCACTACATCAATGCTGTCAACAATTATTCCAAGTCTTTTATTGTAACAGTTATATGCTTTGCTATGTGGAGAATAACCAAGGAGAATGCCTTCATCCGCTCTAGGTTCAAGTTTGCCAAGCTGTTCATCATTATTCTTAATATAGCATTTGCTTCCAGAAAATTTTAAATGCTTTATCGAAGGAGTCTCACCATACCAGAGCTCATAAGGAGTTTGAGTGTTGTTCACTCAGACATTTGTTTTGTTGAGGATAACAACTGCAGCAAATGTAGCTTCACCCCAGAAGGTTGTGGGAGTTCCAGATTCATCAAGCATAGCACGAGCCATTTGTTGAATGGTTCTATTTATCCTTTCAACTACTTCATTTTGCTGAGGAGTTCTAGCTGTAGATAATTCCCTTCTTATTCCATGTTATTCACAGAAATCGAAAAATTCATTTGAGGTAAACTCCCCACCTCTGTCAGACCTGAGGCACTTAATTTTGTGATCTGATTCGTTTTCAGCCAAGGCTTTGAAAGATTTGAATTTTTCAAATGCTTCATCTTTGTGCTTCATAAGTCCTAACCGAACCATCCTAAAGAAGTCTTTAATGAATAATATAAAGTATTCTTCTCCCCGAGGTGAACTTGTCCTAAATGGTCCACATACATCTGTATGGACTAGCTCAAGAGGCCTGCTAGCTAAACCTTCCTTCTCAGGGAAGTTAGTTTTGGTTTGTTTACGAAACTGACATGATTTTCATATAGTGTTGTCAGGAATTTTGATGTCTGGAAGACCACGAACTGCCTGGTACTTGCATGCTTTCCTTATTTGAGAGAAGCTTAGATGCCCCAACCTCCGGTGCCGTAACCAGTGTTCATCATCCTTGCTCAAATAGCATTGTTGTTGTCCTTCTTCAAATATGTATAAATTATTTGGATTTCTTCTACCTTTGATCACTATTCTTCCTGTATCAAGATCACGAACACTACACCCATCTGATCGAAATATTACCTCGGTTCCATTATCACACATCTGACTGACACTCAATAGATTATGCTTCAAGCCATCAACATACAACACATTTCCAGCTTTGACCTTTTCTTTCAATTGAGCAGTGCCTTTTCCTTTTATGGCTGCAGGGGTATCATTTCCAAAAGAAACTTTCTTTCCCTTTTCTAAAACCACTATATGATTCAGTTTTTCTTTATCACCTGTCATATGCTTTGAACATCCACTGTCAATGTACCATTGATTTTCTTGACCTTCTGCATATAAAGCTATCCCACATATTTCTGGTTGCGGTTCCTTCATTCCCCATGTTCTGGCGCTTGAGGTTTGTTCCTTCTGAGTTGTCTTCCAAAACCTGCTCGTGCATTTAGAATCTTCATGACCAAAGTTATTACAAATAGAACATTCAATTTCATTTTCAAGGGCGGAAAAGTTGTTATGGGCCCTTTTCGTGATTCCAGTCATACTTCTTTGTTTTTGAGCTTCTTTAGTCATGATTGTCTTATAGGCAACACATTGAGCTGCTTTGTGGCCAAAGTTATGGCAAGAGAAACATTGGCCATTGAAGAAACTCCTCTGATTATCAAATCTTCCTGTCAAATGCTTGTAGTTTCTATTGTCATCCATTCTTGAGGAAAATTGAGAAGATTTTACCTGTGGCTGATTGTAGCTTTTGTTCTTTCTTAAGGTGGATTGCCCCTGATTTACCTGGTAGTCTTTGTTTATCCTTGATGTAATTCGTCCCTGTTTTACCTAGTGAACTCCATTGGGCTTTTGCTCATTCCTCCTTGCTACATCGAGATAACTCTTTGAGGTGGATGCTTGAGATGCTTCTCCATTATACCCTAGACTAGTCTTGATTAGAGGAGAACGATGTACATTGATAATCTCATCCAGAGTTTCGGATCCTTTAACAAATTTAAGATTAAGAGCCTTTGTTTTCTCAATTTCTTTTCTAAGGCCAACAATTTCACATTCTAACTTCTCAAGAAATTTTTCTTTTTCATCAAGTTGGAATTCCAGAGTATCAATGATCATATTCTTTTCTTCTAAACATGTTTTGAGTCTAGAAATCTCTTCATAAAAGCCATCCATGTAATCATCATCTTCAAAAGCCATTAAAAGTTTATAGTTATTATCTCGTTCATCTTCATCACTATTTGAAAGACCATCAATATCTTCATGAGTGTAGTAACTTTTCTTAGTTACATTTTGTTTCTTGTTCCATCTAACAGGTTCCTTCCCTTTGTCATTTTTATCCTTATGAGGACATTTGGCAGCATAGTGACTGACTCTCCCACAAGCAAAACATTTAAAAGGCAACTTACCTCTGAATCTTCCAGTACCCCGTTGAAGATTTTTGACAAAATTTGATTCTTCTTCCTCTTCTAATGCATGTCCTAATTCATAGTAGTCTCCTTTGCCTGAAACCTTGAAGGATGCTTCTCTCCTGTCTGATGGTCCTCCTTTCCTCATTTCATAAGCAGTTAGAATCCCGTGTAGCTATGACATGGTAAGGTTTCGAAGATTCTCCTTTTCTTCTATTGCAGAAACTTTAGATTCAAACCTAGGGGACAAAGATCTCAGAACTTTTTCAACCACAACGGCCTCTTTTATTTCTTCACCCAAATTTTTCATACAATTAACAATCTCATCTACACGAAGGAAATAGTTAGCCACACTTTCATCGTTGTGCATTATGAGATTTTCATATTGAATTCTGAGGGTTTGAAGTTTTTCTCGTTTTACCTGATCATCTCCTTCATAGCTCAAAACAATCTTATCCCATATTTCTTTTGCGGATTTATACTGCATAACCTTCACGAATTCCGATTGAGATAGACATCCTAGAAGAGTATTGACCGCCTTTGCATTTGTTTCATATTTATTCTTCTCAGCCGGATCTGTAGGAGTTGCTGATGGAAAAGCATACCCTGTGTCTATGATATCCTAGACTTCTGTACCAAGAGATTGAAGATAGGCAGTAACTCTTACCTTCCAATATATGAAGTTTGTCCCATCAAAAATCGGTGGCCTGATTGATTCTTCCCTCTCGTAGTTGCTCATAATGATAGAACTTCCTTCAAGTGATCAAGCATTTTCAGAAGGACCTGCTCTGATACAATTGTTGGAAATAATACTGAGAGGGGGGGGTGAATCAGTATTATCAAATTCTTTTCAAAAATCTTCCATATTATTACTTTAATTTATTCTTCAGATATTGATCATTAGTTTGTATGTCAATACCATATAATAATGAGCAAGAACAAGAAAAATAGATAATCACACCAAGGAACACCAGATATAAGGTGGAAAATCAATGTGGGTGAAAACCACCTGCTGCAATATGTCTCTATCTTCTTTCAATTAGAAACTTCTTTTACAATGATTTTGTACTAGTGCAGTCCTTTACCAGTACGCAGGCTACAACCTGTAGAGAGCTACAACCCTCTCTCATTTTCCAGTCTCTCCTGGAAGGGAGCTACAACCCCCTTTGCTCTTCTACTTTTTTAAGGACCACATTTCGTGAATTTTCAAACTGGATCCATGAACATCAAATAATCAACAAGTGCATATGAATCACCCAATCTCCTTTTATAATCAACCAAGGAATCAACCATTAACTTTTCAGAATGCAGTAACCAGAACAACAATACCAGTAATCTAAACCCAGAACACTTCAGCAATAGATAAAAGGTAGCCAATAAATATTTCAAGAGAAGTCCGCAACTTCACCAATAGAAACCTACGAATATCCGCAGTCCTTTTGTGTCTAAACTACGCAGATCTGAAACTGATCCTTCTGCTGTTTTGTGTACCTCCGCACCTACTCCTTCTGCTGTACTGCATACCTCTGTGTAGATCCACACCTGCACTGTTTTCCTGACAGCGTACCTCTGCACCTGGTCCTTTTGTTCCTCTGTGTACCTCCGAACTGTGCCTTTTGCTGCGCTGCGTACCTTCGCACCTTTGCCTTCTTCTGCACTGCGTACCTTTGCACTTGCACCTTCTGCTACGCTGCGTACCTCTACGCCTGTGCTGTGGATCTCCTGCGGACCTCCGAATAGATCCAATTTATCAGTCCTCCAATGTGACACAGATTGTCAGATCCACAGATCTGATCACGCGCCAATGAGATCACGACTCATCAATAGATCCGCCTTACAGTTTACAGAATTCTCCTTGATTTAGATCTAGCATTATCAAACTGATCACCCAAAATTTCAGATCTTAAGATATTCAAAATTCAAAAAGGGTATCTAGCCAAATGATCTCCTTCCCTTTTTATAGGCAAGCCTTTACTGAAACCATGGTCCAAAACCATAGGTATTCAATACTAGGAACCCAATACCTTGGATTAATACTTTTAGATGCAAAACCACGGACCAAAACCATACGATCAAACATGTCGGGCTAAATACCATGGACCATTTGTAAAGATTCCCATGTGCGCACACTTCTTTGCATTGGAGTGAGTGAATTTGACGTCCGCACCTTTTAAACGGAGCATCTGCGGGTATGTCCGCACTTCTTATTGGGGGCACCTGCGAGTCCACAACTTTTGTTAAGCGCACCTGCAGGTATCTCATTTTCTATCATTTTGAGGGCCTGAATAGTGATCTGCCACTTGAGTGAGTTGCCATCAAGTACAACACCTGTAACCAGAATCATAATGCCAACACTGAGCTGCCATCTTTAGTGTATTGTATTCAAATTCTATTTACAACAAATCCTTCTTCCCATAAATCAGTTCATAGGGTGTGAACCCTGTGGTGGTCTTCCATGTTGTGTTGTAGGCCCAAGTGGCATCAGCTAATTGGTCTGCCCAATCTTTTCTGCTGATGATCACTACCTTGGTCAGAATTCCTTCCAAAGCTCTGTTAGTGACTTCCACCTGCCTATTGGATTGTGGATGGTAAGGTGTGGAATTCTTATGCTTGATTTTATGATGTGTGAGCAGGTCTTCAATCAAATTGGAAGTGAACTAACTACCTTGATCTGTGACTAATTCCCTTGGACACCCGAACTTGTAGAGTATGTTTTCTCTTAAAAACTCAACTACTTTTTCCTCTATTGCTACTTTGATTGTTTTTGTTTCTGCCCACTTTGTCAGGTGATCGATGCACACAATGATGTACTGCTTCTGTTTTGAATGAGGGTTGATAGGACCCACAAAGTTCATGCCCCACTTCTCAAATGGCTTAAAGGTCACTTGAGGTTGCATGGGCATGTCATCCTTTGGAGTAGGTTTCCCCATCCTTTGACACCGATCACATTGGTTGGTGTATCTCCTGAAATATTTATGAAAAGTGGGCCAATAGTAGCCTGCTTGTAATATTTTAACGGCAGTCCTCTTTGCTACAAAATGGCCTCCACAAGGCCCGTCATGAAAGGTCAGGAGAATGTCAAAAAATTCCTCCTCTATGACACATATTCTCAAGATCTGATCTGGGCCAAGTTTGAAGAGATTGCCCCCAATCTAGGTGAAAGGGGTGCTTTTCCTCATGATCTTGCTCTTCTCCTTTGAGGACATGTGTGGTGGAAACTGTGCTGCAACCAAGTAGTTTGATATATCAGCAAAACATGGAGAGAGTACTGAGATAGAAAATAGGTGTTCATCTGGCATTTGGTCATCCACCATTCCTTCTTCATATGTAGGCAAATTTACTCTAGACAAAAAGTCAACAACAACATTTTATTTACTAGGCTTATCAACAATGGTCAAATCAAACTACTACAGTAAAAGAAACCATCTAATAATGCGAGCATTTACATCCAGTTTGTTCATTAAATATCTAATTGCAACATGATCAATGTGCCCAAAGGTTTGATGGCCTATGATATAATGTCTGAATTTTTTTAAGGAATGCACCACAGCTAGGAGTTCCTTCTCGGTCACTGTGTAGTTTAACTTTGCCTTTGACAAATTTTTTCTTATAAAGTATATGGCATAAGGTAATTTTTTATAAATTTGTCATCAGGTCACTCCTATTGCTTTGTTTGAGGCATCTATGTGAATGTGGAAAGGTAGGGCCTAGTTTGGGCCTCTCAAAATTGGGGTAGTCACAAGTTTGCTTTTCAAGGTATCTAGGGCTTGACAATTTTCAGTCCATATGAACTCGACATCTTTTCCTAAAAGACCAAACAACAGAGAAGCTAACTTACTAAAATCTTTAATGAATCTTCTGTAATATCTAGCTAAGCCTAGCAAACTTCTGACATCTCTCACCTTTTGAGGAGGTGGGACCCTTTGGATGATGGTGACATTGTTGGGGTCCACCTGTAGTCCTTGTTGAGATATTGCATGACCTAGCATGGTCCCTTTAGTCATAAAAAAATCACGTTTTTCCAGATTGAGGGACAGGTTAACTTCAATACACTTGTCCAAGAGTTTTCCTAGGTTAGATAAAGCTTCCTGAAAGTTAGAACCATAAGGAGTGAAATCATCCATATATATTTCCACTGCATCATGAACCAATTCAGAAAATATACTCAATGCTGCTCTCTGGAAAGTGGCCGGAGCGTTGCACAAACCAAACGGAAGGACCCGATATGAAAAGGTACCCCAAGGACAAGTGAAAGTGGTCTTATCTTGGTCTTCTGGGCTGATTTGAATTTGATTGTACCTGCTAAACCCATCTAGGAAGGAGAAATTTTTTTTCCCTGCTAGAACATCTAACACTTGATCTATGAAAGGCAAAGGAAAATGGTCCTTTTTAGTGGCTTTGTTCAATTCCCGATAATCGACACAGATTCTCCACTTACCATTTTTCTTTGGCACTAGCACCAAAGGAGACCCACTCACTGTCATAGATGGGGTAGATGAATCCTGCATCAAGTAATTTTTGCAATTCTTCCTTAACAATGTCCTTAACGACTATATTCATCCTCCTTTGAGGCTGCCTGACTGGTTTGCAATTTTCTTTAATGTATATATGATGAGTACATATTGAAGGGTGCACTCCCTTCATCTCCTTATAACTACAGGTGAAGGCATCTAAATTTTTTCTCAATAAGCTGCACAACTCCTTCTCCAGGGAAGTGGATAGGGATCTATTGATTTTCAAGGTTCTGTCTAGGCCAAACTCTATATTCTTAACACGGAGAGAGGTTAGGTCACCACACAAAGATCAGCTAAGGGATTTTTTTGGTTTTCTTTCACTATGTCCTCTAATGGCAAGGTACTGGGAGGTGGATTCTGAATTAAATTCTCAATGATATCATCCTCATCTTGCGGTTTCCCCCTCATGGCAGTTTCTAATGTACAAAGTGGTGCAGAATAGACTTTATCCTCATCCTCCTCCTCCAACTAGAGAGGTAGATCATGTTCTAGCAAGGGTTGGGCAGGAGGGTATAGGACTAACTGTTTAGACATATGCCCGTTGTTGGTGGTCATGTTCCCAGCTCGACAGCTTATATAGGAATCGACAGTAGCCAACCAGTGTCTTCCCAAGATGAGAGGATACCCAGTGAGCTTTGCCTTTGGATGGAGAACCAAGGAATCAATAGAGTACTCCCTTGAATCAATGGAGACCATCACATCTTCCACAATGCCCTCAGGGGTCATGGTGGAGCAGTCTGCCAGCTGTAGTACTGTCATGGTCTTCCTCAAGGAGCCTTGGAGGTTGAGTTTGAGCATGGTGTTCTTTGTCATCACATTAATGGCAGCTCCTAGATAAATCAAAGTGTTTGGGATCATGGTGCCATTGATGTGGACATCAACTACTGGGCTTCCAGGGTCCAGATATTTTTGACAGATTACCTGCCCCAACATCAATTCGTATAGTTGTACATGACATTGATGTTTGGGGCATCTCTCTTGCACTTGCCTGGATGCCTAAATCACTTCTCTTTGATCAATCGATTGTATATAGGCACATCTTTTATGGCTTGGAGAAGTGGTATCTTCACACATAACTGTTTCAATTCTCCCAGAAGTTCAGTTTCTTCTGGGGTGGGCTGAGTTGTCCCGGATAGTCTCTCAGGAAAGGGTGGAATTTCTTTTGGTTCACTTTCCTCTTTATCTTCCTCAACCTCCCTAGGGGGAAGCTAGCTATCTGGGAGAACCTTCCTAGATTGCAGGTTAATCTCCTGAATCTCCACAGTATAAGTTGGGCATGATGGTTCCCCACTATATACTTGTTGAGCCTGTCTATTGTTCAGGTTCGGGTTCGACTAGGCAGGCATTTGGGGTTGCCTTGGAGGAGCAGGAGGCAATCGTTTTGGTTGAGCAGGTGGTGGAGGCAAAAGGGCTGGAGAAGATTGTAATGGGGCCTCCATCCCTGATGAGATGCATTCCACTGAGGTTGTGGCTGAGCATAGGGTTGAAATGAATGAGCGGCTTGTTGGGCATGATATTGAGATGGATAGGACGAAGGAGGAGGCGTGGACCAGGAAAGATGAGAAGGAGGGCCCCAAGAAGGTATGGAAGTGACTTGGTTGGGGTTGTAGTATGCCTGAGATGTCCCTTGCATCCCTTGCTGGTATGGTCTAGGTCCAGGTGGTCTCCTTTGGTTCATGAAATAGAGTGGTTCAGTGGCTCCTTCGGCCCCATGGTATACAGCTTTAAGTCTAGGAAAGGAAGGGCACTTATCTGAAGAATGATATTCTTCATAGACTGAACAAACCTCTATAGAGTTCAATGGAGATTCCTTCCTAGGATGCCTCCTGGTGCACCTAGGAATAAAAATGGCCAAAGCCCTCTCTGCTTCCTCTTGTTTCCTTTTGATATGCAAGGTATCCATTTGCATGGCAAGAGTCTGTAGCATCTCACTCTTGAAATCTTCCAGCATGTTTCCAAGTTCACCTTTGATGGATAAATTGGATGAGGAGGTATTGGCTATGGGTTGACTCCACCTACCTCTATTTATAGTTGCTCTAGAATGGTTTCTAAAGACAATCTTTATGTCCTCATAAGGTAGTTGGTAGATGTCTCCCCCGACCAGTAAATGGAGGGTGTCTAGAAGGTCTTTCAGAATTCCCCTGAGCAGAACCAACTTCAGAGATTTAGGGTCAAGTGTGCACCTGGCCCTTTTGTAACTGAGCTGGAACCTCTCTTCATAATCTTCCAAGGATTCATCACTTCCCATGGTCATTCGAAAGATTTCCTCCTTGGTATATTTTAACCTACAGTAGTCTCAATATTTGCTGTTAAAGGCTTGTTGCATCTGAGCCCAAGTTGTGATGCTATTGCTAGGTAACCCCATGAACCAGCGCAATGCTGCTTCCTTGAGAGTAGAAGGAAATAGTTTCAAATTTTGCTCATCTTCTGCATAGTCATAGGTTCGACAGATGACAACAAACTCAAAAAAGAAGGTGTCGAGATCTTCTATGGTCAAACCATGGAAGTGAGGTAAGGCCGAGGGACTTATATTCTTCATTCTGGTGTCCCCATTGGTCTCCCAGATGGGAAAGGTACCCTCTATTCTTTCTCCGTTGCCCCTAGCATTTCCGTTTTTAGCCATTGTCTCAGGAGGAATGTTTTCTTCTTCTTCTTCCCCTATGGGTTCTTAAAATATCTCTGGTTGTTGACCTAAAGGTTCTTATTGATCACTGCCACTGAAGAAGAGAGAAGGTTGGCTATGTGATGTAGTGGGGGTGTTGGGCAAGAATTTTACTGAATTATCTCTGTTCCTACGAGGCATGAAAGGAAATATTTTTGGCTGGTTTTTGTTTTTTTCATTGCTTGTACCTGTAAAACTGAAACTTAATGAACAAACAGATTGCAACTAACTAGAATGAACTTGCAGAACTGAAAGCAAGGAAATGACTAATCTACTTTTGCTGAAATGAAGTTGCTGAAAATGAAATTTGCAGAATTGAATATGAAAACAAATGAAATGCATAACTGAAAGAAAGGAAATGACTAATCTACTTTTATTGAAATGGAAATTGTAGAATAGAGAATGAAAGTAGGGAAATTCTTGAAATGAAAATTGCAAAATTGAAAAGGAAAGTGAGGAAATGCAGAAACTAAAAGAAAAAACTATTCTACTTTTGCTGAAATAAACTACTTAGCAGAATGTTACGATAGAAAATAGAAGAAAGCAGTAATCACAAAATACTCTAACGCTTTCCCAGTAACAGCGTCAAAAAGATGGTGAGCACCAGTGTTGCAGCAATAATGCTGCAACTCCTGGGATTCCTACTTTACTTTTGTCAACCCGGTAGTTCGTAACAAACTTAGAAGCGACGATGCTATATGCACAAGTACTAGTTCTTACTGTAGGATGTCACTTGCTCAGTTGGTGCAAGATCACTAGGAGCTCAAGCCAACTTCAATGGATTCCAAAAGAAGCTCTATATGTAATGAAAGAAAGGAAAGCTTACTCTATAGAGGCTACTCTACTTGCAGAAAGGAAAAGAAGACTGAAATGTAAAGTAAACCTAACAAACCCTGCTTAACCAACTAGTCCTACTTTTGCAGAAAGAGAGATGAAAAACCATGAAATGAATGCCATTACCTGCTCAGGAAGTAAACAACATCTACTTGAGCTATTTCTAGAAGTAAATGAGTAAAAAACATTTTTTTGGATTTTTATGTATTTCTATGTGAAATTGTCATGCATGTAATTTATTTGATTATGAATGTGGCAGTGATTTGGTGGCGATGGAGGGCGGTTTTGGGACTTGAGAATATGTAGGATGCTATGGATGTGTCCTAGGAGGTGTTAGGTGGCCTTCTGAAGGCTTTTCCTACAATCGGACTTCAAAATGAAGCATACAAGAAAATCTACAGGAGGTTGCAGGGGATCTATAGGAGGTCTACAAGAGGATGCCGAGAGTATTTTTGGAGGTTTTGAAGGTGTGATAGTGGGTGGAAAGGGTAGCTGAAGGCTGGGATGATGTGTTAAGGTGCCTATGGGTCACCAAGGATTATTAGGAGAGGGAGAGATGGTTGGATTTGTTCAAGGAAAGAGAGAAAAATCTATGGAAAAGTGCAAAAAACTAAGGCAGATTTGTGGTGAGCTTTGGGTGAGCTGTAGGGCATAGATCAGAGAGAGAATGTGATGGTTGGTAAGCTGACTTGCTATGAGAAGAAATTTTGCTGCAAAAGGACCTGAAAATCAAACAAAGAGATCAAGCAAGCAAGGAAATTAAGTACATAAAAAAACAAAATTTTTCATCAAGCTAATCTAGACTATGAGCTATGGAAAGAAATGCTAAAGAAATGCTATAATGAAATGCTAGAAATGCATATGAGAGAAAGCATGGAATGAAACTTATTGCAAGACATAAATGAGCATGGTGAAAGAGATCTAAAACAAAGCATTAACCTTCTAACAAACTGCAACAATAGAAATCCTATGGAGAAGGAAAAACTATGTTTTTGTGGTAGCAAGAGGGTCTTGGCCTTAGTTCATGGTCCCAAAGGGAGGAAAGGAGGCCAAGGATCTATTGATGGCCTTTTTTTTTTCTTTCTATCACTGTTCAACCTGCTATAGAAAACTCAAATGGAAACAACCTTCTAAATCACCAAAAGCAACCTATTCTTAACCAAGAAAGAAATTTATCTAACAACAACTAATTCATAAATTGAAACAAAGCATAGAAATACAAACAAGAGGAGCTTAGCTGCTTGGATTGGGCCCTAACCCAAGAGCTTTATCCCTCTGAGGTAACTCAGTGCTAGCTCAAAAAGGATCTCATATTTATTATCAAAATAACAATAGGATTACATGAAACTAACAAAAGTAAGCTCGAAGTTGAGCAGAGCAAAGATGCAACAAAAATTCAAAAATTTGACTAACCTCCTTATGAGCCCCTAGGCCTTTCTACTTATACAATTGAAGCTCCCAACAACTTCCTTAGAATCAGGGAGGCTTGGCTCCCAAAATTTGAGATAAATATAAGTTATGCTCCACTTTCTCGGTTGCCTCCAAGTGCATTGATTTGGTTGTTTGTGCTCTAAGCTACATGAAGGAGAATTCGAAGTGGAGAGTCATAAATGAGGGGGATACCCTCCTATAAATCCTCTTCTTTGTCCACTTCGAATTATTGTTGCCAATCGTCCATTAAATATTTGACTTTGTCTTCAAAATTCAACAAAAATCTACATTAAACACATATTAGACTCCATGGCAACATAACCAACCCAACTCACTCCATAATCATAAATATAATAAAAAAACATGCAATAAGCTAAGAGAATGGTTGATTAAACTATGTTAGGAGGCAAAAAGAGCCCATATAATTACCCATTTATGGGGCTCATCAAAAGACAAACTAGAACTGGAGATGGACCCTGTTATCACCTAGATTGACCTCACGCTGAAGGGAGGCAATTCTAGGGTAAGCACAAACCATGCTTAACCTCATAGGTAGCCCTACTAGGTCAGGAGAGGGCTCTCTCATTATGGATCTCAGTCAAGATGACTAGATTAGGAACAAGATTTTATGCTAGGTATAGTAGCTCAAAGGTTTTGATTGAAGTTGTTGGTGTTTTTTGCCAGATTAGGAGGAGCTGGGCAATTTGGGTTTGGGAAACTAAGTCAAAATTGTAGGGGATTCTATGGGGAAAGGTAGGTATGAGCTTCAACAACTTAGGCTTGATGGGGTGAAATGCTAGACTGGTGAGGAGCTAAGAAGGGCATGAGCAAGTCATGAATCCTTCCTAAACAGTAGAAAAAACATGAAATACTAGTGTTTTCCCAAGGTAGAGCATGAAACCTAATGTATTCCACCTATCTATCTTGAAAACGACTAATCAGAAGCAATTATATGAACGAGGCATACATAAATAACATGATAACATAATAATAGAAGAAGAAACACATGCTAAAGGCCATACCACATGGATCCCGTAAAAATAGTTGCAACTTTATTAGTTTCCTGCCAAAACGGCTACAAAGTGATATGTGTTTAGTACATGAGCATCCAGCTGAATTCAACCTCAACAAATGACTAAGAAAACACATGATATATGCATCAAAACAGCTTGTCCTAGCCTCAGGGGTCAAATCCATGAGAAGAGGAGTTGTTTCAACAAACTCTAAACAAGGAACTGGATTCCAGGCCACCTAACAACTTGCCCCTAAAAGAGGGGAAACTGACTCATTGCCCTCAAAACAACCTTTAATCTAATGAGTCTACCCTATATCACTATTTACCTACCATAATTACATTCCAAATCATCATTTACATTGGTAAAATATCCATCATGAGAGAAAATCCACAATCATAGTGAAAAACTGGAAAAATAGGCATCCTGAGCAAACTTTGAAATACGCATAGTGCCACTGCCTCAACGCGTAGTGCCACTATCAGGTCCCTTTTGAAGGCCTTCCTGGAATCCAAATTGAGCCCATGATATCTCATTGGAAAGTTAGTAAAGTCTATTTTCTAGAACACATCGAATGTCTACATTTGGAGCTCATTTTACCCCCCAAATGTTTATTCTCCCAAGACTGCTTCTGTGTGTCCAAAAAGTGGCAGAAAGGTCATTTTTAGAGTGTTTTTAGACCTTTTGGTGGACCATTTTTGCTCCAAAACTTTTGAAACTTGCTAGGGTGCATGTCCTCACTACCCTGAATCCAAAAATGTAAGCCATTCCTCCATTAGATGCCCCTAGGAAAACCGCAGTGCTGGTGGCGCTGCGCTTCTGGGAAAATTTTCTGTGTTTTGAATTTCCAAAATTTCAAAATGACAAAATTTCCTCAAAAACTGCCCAAAATTGGTATGAGGCACCACAATCAACTGCTTTGGTTAGCCAAGGAGGCTTCAACCAATATTTTTAATCTATCCTCTTCCTTTTCGCCCTCTAAAGGCCTCCTTAAGCTAGCTTTCAACTTTCTAATCCTTAGGTTACAAATTTTATTGCGTTCATGTAATGGTATGCGATGTGTCTAAACATTTTCTTGTTCCTGTTGGCCTTCTCAATGAGCCCTTCTAGATGTATGTTGACTCTCTCAAGCCAAGTCTCCCTATCGTTTTCAATCTCCTACTCAATAGGAGTCAATGTGACATGAGCTTCTTTGCCAATTTGCCTTCTTGCTTTGAGCACTTCCAGCTCCATGAGGACTTGTTTGTCACTCAACTATTTGTTTTACTGTTCTAAGTATGTGATGACATACTTGGCACTCTCTAGGTTGTCCGCCAAAGCTTGTATTTGAGCTTCCCTTTCCTGTATGATGATGTCTTGGATGGTTTCTTGATCTTTAGTCTCTAAGTTAATAACCTCAGTGTCATGTGGCTCAGGCTCTTCATGTTCTTCCAACTCAAACTCTCTCTCTTGCTCATCATCCAAGTCATCCTCCTATACCTTTTGCTTCCCTTTGTTCAACTACTCAACTTGTACCTATTTTGTCGATGTAGAAGGCAAAGCCCCTTCCACACCTTGTGGAGATAACACGTTGTGGAGTAAACACTTGCTTGGAAGCTGCAAAAAAATTCCTTGACCCTCTTTGCTATGTCAAGAACATCGGTATCTCAGCAGTTTTTGTCTCTCGGTGTTCATCTCCTATTTCCACATGAGTTGAAGGCCCCGCTGTCTCTTGCACCATGAAGGGAGGAATCTGAGGTCCTCTGAACATGTTATGAGCTATGAAAGTCTCCCAAGGAATATTGAGAAGACTAAGATGGTGAAGGAAAATAATTTTAATTAAGGAGTAATGATATATATTGTTCATCTGTTGAGGATATGGCTTCTTTTGTACAAGGTAAGCCATCTTGTCAATGTTTCTAAACAGGAAATAAGGGAGGTTCAACATTTTTACCTTTGTGAAGTGCATAAGGAGTTTGATATGATAACTGTATAACCTGGAAAACCTACCCTCACACGTGAAATACTTGATGATAATCCTCATCAAAGGGACATACTTGTTCTCCAAAAATTTAAAGGGGAAAAGCCTTTTCACCTAGTTTCTGTAGTGAGGCTTGATGTAAGGCTCATAGTAATGCTCATCAAGGTCCTGAGCCTTGTACCATTTCTCACCAACATCAGGAATTCTAGTGGCCTCTAAAATAATAGCTGGTGACACTTTGAAATTAACCCTAGCTAAAGGCACTTCATGGTTATGCAAATTGGCAACAAAGAGTCTGGCCAACTCATGATGAAACTGAACTCTCTCTACTAATTCACAAAACTCAAAATAACCAAGGTGTTTGAAACAAGAAATTTCTAATGGAGAGGCTTGAAGTTCTGCTAAGCTGGTTGGCTCCTCTCTTGTGATTTTACCTCCCTTATGAGGCTTTCTCTGTTTCCTTCTCCTCTCCACTAAACTATCACTTATTGTCTCCTCATCATAATTAGAATCACCTCTATCGATGACTAATTAATTTTCTTGGTTTGCACAATTTAGACAATGTATGGGATGAATGATATGCTCTAGGGTTTGTAGGGATGGGTATGGATGACTTTAGGAAGCTATGGGTAAAGCATGACAAGGATGGGAAGGTTTAGGGAGTGATAAATGAGTGGTAGAATATGATAAAAATGACGGGAATAATAAGTGAAGGGTGTAGTTATGAGTTTGAGTGATGGGAAAAACCAAATGACTAGGTTTTTATAGCTAAAATTAGGGTTTTATATAGAGAGTGAAAAACTTTGAAAATATTCACATATGCAAACTAAATTGCAAGTAAAGTAATGACACTTACTTGCACAAGGCAGGTTTGAAGGTAATTTGGCATAGATTTAAAGTTGGGAGAGTTTTTGGTGTTAGCTACCCTAAGCGTAGTGCCTTTGCACAGACGTGTAGCGCTAGGCCCTAAGTGCAATGCCCATTTAAAAATACATTGTGAAAAATAACCCTATGCACAACGCAAGGCCCTATGCGTAGCGCCGGGCAAAATTCCTCCAGAAGCAGAATGCCCGTTGCCTACGTGCAGCACCGCCTCTGTTTCGCTCAAGAACACTTAGAAAATTGATTTTTCTTCTCTCCTTTGGCTCCTTTGATTTGCAAAATGATACAATGGAATGAAAATAGAAGAAAATGAGTTTATATATGAACCTCATTTTAATTTTTGCTTTTTTAAAACCCACTTTTCCAATGTATCTTTGCCTTTTAGAAACCCTGATTTTAATGCATGTTCACTTTTTTCTTTTGCAAGTGGATTTGCTCATGTTGCCTTGATTTCTTTGTAGTCTTTGTAGCCTGGCAGTATAGTTTGGTGACATATGGGCAGCTTAGGATCAATATTACATATAGGAACATTAAATTACATAAAACATAAGAATAGAAACAAAGTACTATGTTTTCAACTCAAAACATGTTTTGAGGTGAAAATTACATTTGACTTTGATAAAAATAATTTTCAATTCTTCTGATACTTTGCTTGAGTTTATTTGGAATTCTCATGTCCTTGCTGATCTTTATTGGCATTCAACCATAAAATTTAACTATGGTGAAAACCCTAAAACCTAATGAGACCAAACACTAGTAACCTAATGGAATGAACTGCAGAAGGAAAATGAATTTTGACTGAAAACAATAAGAAAGAGGATAATAAAGTATGTTTCATGCGGGAAAAAAGCAGTGACCTCAACCATCAGTGGATCCATGACCTAATGGATTATTGAAAATTTATAGTATGGGACACCTATCATGCAAATGAAAAAGAACAGATTTTGATCACTGATGGCAGTATGACAAGACTGACACTAACAGACCGATCAATGCTTACTACCTTTCTGGAGACATGCATGAAGCTGCTGCGTGACAACAAGGTTGTGAAGGGACTGCAAGAACTCATCACTAGATGTGTTGGACTAGGAGAGCTACGTGTAGTCTGGAAGCTCAGAAAGCACACAATGCAAATAATAAGGGAGATGATATTGATTGCGCAAATCAGGGAATTTGAAATGGATCAAATGATTATGGATCTAAGATCAAATGTGAATTTCCTGCCAAAGCAAACATGGGATCATATGGGTAGGCCCGCATTGCAATGGTCTCCTATTCAATTGTGAATGGTGAACTAGCTAAAGATCCTACCGATGGGAAGATTGAAACGAATAATGGTATATGTCAAAGGTGCGAGTGCGCTTGCAGATTTCGAAGTGATAGAGATTGTTGATGAAAACAATCCTTATCTCACACTACTGGGGATAGATTGGGCTACTAACATGAATGGGGTGATAAATATAAAGAAGCGCAAGATGATTTTTGAGAAAAAGTCACTACGGGTAGTGGTACCTTTAGACCCTGCGGAAGGATCGCACCACATAGAGCCAGTGCGCAATGACGAGAGCGACGACGATCAAGACTTATCTACAAGATAACCACATGGGAGTAGGACTAGGTGAATCCAACAGTGGATGGAAAGATTTTGTGGGAGTGTGAAAGCTCCTGCACATCAGATTCGGACGAGGAAATAGAACGATGGAAGAATCGGTTACACGAGGTAACCACGCTCAACTACAACAAAATGATGAGGTCATTACATTGCGTGACAACAATGGTAAGAGATCTGCCTATGTATGATGGGTTGGGCGAAGTGGATGATTTCCTGGCCAAATTTGAAAGAGAGGTACTAGAACAACAACATTTCAATGCTCTGAAATGGGTACTATGCGTTATGTCTGCAAGGTGGTGGGGTACGCATAAAATAAGTTTTGAGGACTGGCGCAAATGCAGAAGGATGATGTTCCTACGTTTTGGAAAGCCTCAGATGAGGATTAAAGCTAGGTATGACAGATGAAACAGCCTAAGCACCATCCTCTCTAGATGGGCACAAGCGTATGGTAAGTAACCTGCGCGAACGCATACTGTCCTCGCGATAGGAAACAAGACCAACAAGGAGGAGCGGGCAAGGCAATGGCACGAACAACAAAATATGATAAAACCTAGCATGCCGAAGATTATCTACATGGAAGCCTTTGAAAAATTATCCGAAGTACTGAACACGGTCCACCATGTGAGGTGCACTGACTGGGACTGGCACATACCAGTGGTTTTATGGGATTATAGGACTGTGTGCAAAACTTTGACTGCGTGGGAACTTTCGATGTTGAAGTATGAAGCAGATGCTGTAATCCCTATGGAGCAGGCAAAGCCAAGTCCGTGCATGACAACACCCATAGATACGATGGTTCGCAAAGCCTGGAAAGAAGGAATTACACAGCCGCAAGGGACAATACACATGAGACTTAAGGAAAACATCCAACAGGGAAACCTTAGACTCCATGAACTTGAAAAAGAAAGGATATGATTAAGGAAGAAATGTGCTTTGATGGACGAAGAGGTCAAGAAGTTGGAGGATGAGATAAAGGAAGCATTTCTCATCGAAAAACCCAGGATGGTTAGGCAAGGTGCATACGATCATACTGACAAGTTTGAGAATTATCGTTGTGAATTGGTTAGTCTACTACCTTGGCTTGGAATGCATATTTCCAAGCGTAGTGACCAGGGTAGCATGTTTCAAGTGGTGGAGTGTACGATGCCGACCACAAGAATGGAAGGTGGGGATTCTCTACGAACCATGGTGGAGGATGGGATGGAGCGCCACATGGGTGGTGCGACCACCTAACTATCCGTGGGAAGGATAGTCTTAGTGCTCCAGGCAGTTGGAAGGGAGTGTGGGACTATAAACTATTCTGCTAGGGAGCTGCACGATATTGGGGATGCACGCAGAAATAGAGAGTCACAAGGTCCGCGGCCGTGCATGGAGGGCTACACTGCCACGTGGGTTAACCGGGGTGTGATCATTGGAGTCACTATTCATGATGGGATGCTCAATTTGAGGCCAAATGGAGCGGGCAACGGACATTTAAGATGCAATTTATGGGTAAGATTTGGGAAAATCTGCCGCCAAGAAAGCATTAATGGACCGGAATTGGGTGGAACGGTCAAATTTGAATTCAAAAGGTGTTATAAAACACAAAGGGCTACCCAACAAACAACACTTGGTCATTTGAGAATTGAGCGATTGAGCAAAGCCCTGAGCATTGTGAGCTGAGCATTGATTGAGCCCTTGAATTCATGAGTGACAGATTACAACACAGATATGATGATAGAAAGTAAGGATGGTTTAGGAATAGAAGAGGTAACTGTCGGCAAGGCCGCATAGATGCCAATTGTCGAGGATGTCTAGAAGGTTCCGGGGTTGTAGCAGAGATCCCCAAATCACCACATACGCCAAGACCTAAGAAGGATAAGCAAGCAATGGCTCCCATACATGTGTCCCTATGGAACTGCTATGCAAGAAACTATCGATGGAAGAGAAGGGGAAAGCTATCACGATAGAAGCAGATGAGGAAGAAGAAGATTTGTAGGCCCTTATCATCATAGAGGAAGAAGACGGAGGCATGGAGGAGGATATTCCGCCTACACACTCTACGACAAAACTACCCGCATATGTCCCTCTGCGGAAAGGGAAGACCAAAGTGCCAAAGGACCTGGACAAAACCAAGAGTTCACTCCAGACCCCGCTCCTCCCAGATGGCATTATGTTTGAAGGCACACACTTGGGCCACGTGCCAACCATGAAGTTTGAAGATTTTGACCTTGCTAACCATGAAAAGTTCCCTCACTTGGAGACAGGTAACCTCATGAAGTAGAACACCGCGGGGGTGGTCACAACATTAGAGCCGCATAAGTGGCTACACAGAGTGGAAAAGGCTGGGCTACTGAACCTATTATGGGTGTCGCATTTTCGCCGCACCCCAATAGCCATTTTTGTCATTAGGCAACTTCTCTACCTTGTGCATGATGGGTATCTATGGCTGGAGGAGTCCATCCCCATCACGACAGACCTAATTCATCGCATCTCTTGGCTACCATACAAAGGAAAGGACCTCACGACCATATCGGAAGGGAAGGGTAGTGATTTGGCCCTTGTGAAAGCCATGAAGACAAAGTACAAATTGGAGAAGAAGAAGAGGGGATACGCCATCTCCAACATCAAGGACAAAGCAATACGCGTAGCAACCCAAATCCTGGCCAGAAAATTTATGCGAAAGTGGCACACCGACGAGGTACCGGCGTTGGTGGTCACACTGGTTGAACAGTGCGTGGAGGGGGTCCAGTTTAACTGGTCTGAATTCCTCTATGTAGAATTTTTGAAAAATTGTTGCGAAGCCCAGGAGCAGGGTAAAACCTTACACTATGTGTGGTTATTGCTATTCATAGTACTTGTCATGGGGGAACTGCCAGAGGATAGTAAATTCCCATAATTGACAGAGATTTACAAGAGGTCGCGAAGTACGCTTTGCTTTGGGCCACCAAGGATGCAAAAAGGACACACGACAACAAGATCTTCTGGGTGCTCATGGAGATGAACATCTGGATGTGGATCAATCGGAAGCAGTGCTTATCGCCCACGATGTACAACAATTTGCATAGTTTTGCGGAATTCAAAGCTAACATGCATAATATACACTTCAAGGCACGCAAGGACATAACAAACCAGTGGACGAAGCTACCTTTTGTAGCCACTGACGACGCCATTTTCACTGTCTTGGAGGCATGGCCTCCGGAATGGCGCACCCCAAATCGTGCAGAACTCAAGAGGGAAGTAGCATAGAAGAAGGATGATGCCAAGCTGTGCGTCACATAGTTGGCCGAGAAAATGTAGAAGGAAACAGCAACAGCTGAGGTACAGATAGCACGAGTAGTGGCAAAGAAAGCTGCCGAGTAGAAAAAGGCCGCAGAAGAAGTAGTAGCAGCATAGGAGGCAGAGGAAGCAACCGCAAAGATGGACAAGGGCCAAGCAATTCCCTCATAGGGGCAGGAGGCAGAGGTAGAAAAAGTAGCAGAAGGAAGCACGGACTCAGGGATCGAATCCACACAGTTGAAGCACCCACACACGATAGAGTGAGAAGGACCAAGGAAGAAGGTCAAGGCCTTGAAATTGGCCATTGGCCTAATCACCCTAACTGAGGGTGATATCCATGACATCGGTGAGATAGTGTGTGATGTCACCAATGAGGCTCTTCATGATTTTATGCAGGAGCACCAGACTATGTTGGGGGCCCTCAGGGTGTAGTTACAAGAGTTACAAGTGCGTCCCCCTCAAGTGGGTACCCTCTCAACCCACGTCGCAACAGGATCCTCAGCAGCAGAGCAGATGCTACGCACATGGATGGAAAACAAAATAGTGTTGCTAGAAGGGGCCCTAGTAGCAGCGAATGAGGCCGATAGATTTTTGGTGAGCATGATGAAAGGCATTTGCCTTAATCTGGCTGCCCTTCTGTGTATATTTGCTACAAGATGCGATAACGGTAGAGCTGTGTGATCCAAGTCCTCACCAAGCAAGAGATAAACATGGAACAACTTAGCTTGGAGCGCGATGAATTGGTGTCGTAAAATCAAAAGTTGGCGCAGGTGGTAGACGATGCTTGCCGAAGCATCCCAGAGTTGGCCATCCCAGCAGACCTACCAGTAGAGGTGCAGGTCCACAGGTTAGCTGTAGGAGTCCGCGAGGCCAGGGAAGAAATGACCAAGGTTCAACTGGAGTTGAATCTTTAGATCACCGAGTTGCGGTTAAAGGTGCAACCATCCACTGCCCCGGAAGTCAGAGAATCGCGCGCTAGCACTATCAGAACAGGATTGGAGGAAATGGGAGGTGCAGGGCAAGACTAAATTGACATGTTGGAAGAAACACTTGAGGTTCTCATGACTCTGCAAGAGGACCCCAACATCCAGCACTTGGAAACAAAAGCGCAAGAAATCCAATAGCAATATGACAGTGTCTGAGGAATTGCACAGATAGTGGTCCTCACCTAGCGACTTGCGAGGATGCAGTAGGCTAAGGCACTAAAGGAGAAGGTGGACACGACACGACACAAGGAGGTAGTTCTCAAAGTGCGCGTTCAGCCTTGGATTGACGAGGCCTTCACTATCATGACAAACATTGAAGGAAAGCTTGCACATATAAAAGGGATGCACACGCAAATGCAGAGAAACATGCCAGACACAGAGTTCCCAGAATAGCGGATGCAACGGATTCAACAAGCAACAACTTAGTGCATTGCAGACCACAGTTAAGTTTGAGAAACGTTGGATGGACTCCGTGAAAATATCGCCACGCCGACAGAGTGACTCAAGGGCGAGTCACGATATTTGTGTTGGGGGCCTGTTGGGCATGGAATCCCCCTAAGGCATGTTTTTGGACTCAAAGCCCAAATTTTGACCCAATATTGTTGTAAAGACTCCACGAATTGTGGGTGCGGAGCCTGAAATGTATGATAGAGTGACAAGGTTGTCCGCCCTAGTTTTGTAATGTAAGGTTGGCCTACCCATGGTCCGTGGACCATGGGATTGTATAAATAGAGTGAGGCTTTAAGTGTAAAATGGAACTAAGCAATAAGAAAGTGAGAAGAGAAGAGTAAGAGTCGAACTATCTAAGCGTGTCCTGGGTCGTACAGTAGGAGAAGGCTCTGCAGCTAAGTGCGTAGAGGCCTAGTAGTCTGCCGTTGAGTGCACAGACCCCTGCAGCTGAGTTCGTAGGGTGGAGTCGAGTCTGTAACCGAGGAAGAAAATAATAAAGAGAAGTTTTATCTTAATTCTGTGTCTGTTCCTGGGTTATTACATGTTTGATATAATTTTCAAATGTATTGTTTATTTACTCCACGCACATGTAAAAATGATTTATATTGCTAAGTATACTTTAACACATACAAGTAGGCTAAGTTAATCAACTAGTAGTGGAATACTCGTAAGGACTTGGGTAATAATAGCGTTCAACCCCTGAGTAAGGCTGCATGAAGGCAACATTCTAGGCTGCGAGGTACGAGAAAGAGCGTGCAGTGACTTGCGCGCAAGGTCGAACCACAGACCACTTGAACTCATCAGACATCTCCAAGGTGTGAAAACCTAGTTATAGCACCCTCCAATACTACTTCAGGTGAGACCTTAGTCCACATTCCATGGACTATTTCTGAAAGGGTCAATAATACCAGGATTTGTTTAGCTAAATCACCTCTGAACCTAGGTCAGGCCCCAATAAGCCAACAAGATCTATTTTTGTTCAAACAGTTCACCATCAACACACATCCAAGATCTTTCCAATAAAGTGCATTATCCTAAATGAAATATTTAGAAGCCTTCAACTTCAATGACATGGTCTTAGCCTTAGACATGCTTGGAGGGGGATTTAGATGTTGTAAAACATAAATAATATCATAATATTGTGGAGATGATAAAAAGATATCAGATGCCTAAATGAGATCTACTTCTTCTTGATTGTCAGACAATGCTACTACAAGGTTGATATCTAGAGCATGGATATTTGACTTAGCCATGATTTTGGCTAAGCCTTGACTCTTGATTAGCTTGGTAGTCTTGATCTCAAGATCATATTCTAATAATGTTGCTATCCATCTACCTCTTCTATCTTCTAGGTCATTCTGCACAAAAAATTCTTTTACTGTTGCATTAGGCACATAAGCAATAGTATGCGAATGTAAAATGTAAACTCTAAAATATTTCACCACCTTTACCAAAGCCATAGCCTAATTCTCTATGATGTTGTACTTAAGGGGTGCATCCCTGATGTTGCAACTGAAAAACGCTATTGACAGCTCGGTTTTATTCTTTTTTCGGCATTAATACTGCTACCATGCTATGCTCAAAAGAAAAAGAGAATATTATGAAATCAAGGGAGTAATCGAGACCGATTAAAACAGGGGCAGTGGTCAAGGAAATTTTTACTGCATGAAAGGACTTGTGGGATTCTTCAGACCACTTTACATCATTATATTTTTTCAAAGTATTTTTCATCTCTCTAAGATGTTCAACCAAATTAGGAATGAATATGTGTAAGAAATTCATCTTACCATTGAATGCTTGGATTTCTTTCTTGCTACGAGGGAAATATTTTTTCTGAATGGCTTCTACCTATGAAGGGTCTATCTGGATACCGTCCTTTGAGATGATGTGGCTGATAAGTTTTCCTTCCTCCATAGCAAAAAAACTTTTCTTCGGATTGAGAGAGATCCCAAACTTTCTACATCTATGGAAAATAACTATTAAATGATGCAAATTCTTATCATCTGAATGTGAAAATACCATTACATCATCTAAATATACAACCAAGAAAACATCCTTTTCATTGGAAAAGGCTATGTCCATGGAACGCTGAAAAGTGGCCTCTGCATTTTTAGACTGAATGGAATTTTTGCATATTTGAATGTGCCCCAAGGTGTGGTAAATGTTGTCTTGTCCTGATCATCCTCATGCACTAGAATCTGATTGTAACTAGAGTAGCTATCTAGTAGTCAAATCCGGGAAGTGCCAAAAACTCTCTGAAGGATATGGTCCATTTTGGGAAGCGGATAATTATCTTTCAGAGATAATTTGTTTAAGTTTATAAAGTCTACGCAGAACCTAATTTCTTTGGTCTTCTCTCTCGTCGAGACTAGATTCAATATCCAATCAGAAAATCTGATGGGAACAATAATGCCCACCTTGAAAAGTCTATTAATTTCCTTCTCTATGGATGGCAACAACCATGGGTTAATCCTTCTTATCTTTTGTCTAAAGGGCTTTTGATCAGGTTTAATTCGGATGGTATGCTAAATTATTTTTTGGTCATACTCCTTTAAGTCTGCATAATCCCACGTGAAAACATCAGAAAATTCAGACAATAAATGAATATATTTTTATTTTACCTTGGGAGATAATGATTTGGACAACTTTATCATTTTTTGTTTGTATGTTGTTCCTATGTTCACGTCTTCAACACCTTCCTCCGTAGGAATAAATGTGGGCTTCCTTGCTACATCATCTTGATCAAATAAATCTTCCAAAGGTACAAGAGCTTTCGGAATATTGTTGTCCTTTAGTTCTAGTATATCAACTTGGGTTCCCTTGATGACTTGATCATCCTTGTCATAAAATTCATCCATGGTGTTATCAATCAGGTTGTTCCCTGCTTCCTATAGGGAATACGGCCGAGGTAACCACTAACCAGTCTTTTAGTTACAGGTCCTAGCCTACTTGCAACCAGAGAGGGCTCTCTCTTTATAATTTAGCATTATTGTGGGTGATTTTAGGCTAGTTATGGTGCACTGATTTTTTGTTTTAGATTTTGGTTGGGTGGTGAATTTAAACAGAGCTGGTGAATAGATTACAGGGCAGTCTGAACCATTGGGCAATGGAGTTCATGATGGTGTACTGCTGAAGTATTTCTTTGAGGGAAGGGTATTGCTGCAAGTTCAGATAGGCATTTGTGGAACAATTATTCAAATTTGGGTTATGAAAGCATGAGATCAGTGAGTGAAAGGCAGTCAAGAATCTTTCACTATGCTAATTGGGGGAGAAAGTGGGAGTATTGTTTAGGAGCAGTTGAGAATTCCTAAATAGTATTCACAGTGAGAGAATTAGTTTAAATATGAGCAATTAAGAATTCATATCCATGGCTAAGTATGAAGAAAACATATTTAGAAACAGAGATTGAGCAGAGGGTGTATTTAAACAAGTCCTTAGCTATTCTTTTTCCCTGTTGCTATGATCATGAAACATATGTGAAATTTATGCATACACAGAAAAACAAAACATAGTTTAGAGTAACTTATTGTTCAATTAAGTGACACAGGAATTCTGCAGTGTAACACAGTCCTTCATTTCCACCTTCAGACAATACAGAGACCAGGAACTTCACCAGCAATTTATATTAGCAAAAAGTCTGAGATATACAATGCAGCTCTTTAGAGAGAGATTCACCAACAACCGACCCCCCATACGTTCCATGGGGGGATATATATACAAAAATAGGAGATAAAATATCTAGATGATGAGTCATTGTGTAATAAATTACATCACCAACTCTGTCAAAGAAGTAAATGAAAGAAATAACTGCAGCAGTTAATATTGGTGTGGCAACTGTCTTTTGTCAGACAAGTTTGACTTTTTTGGATCAACAAAGTTGGCTGTAGCTGCGTCTTTAATCTGCGTTCGCTGAGCACGCTGTCTTAGTGCTTTGTTGAGTCACTACCTTGATGCTTTTTGTAGTACCTGTGTGTTTGATTCTTTGCTAACCTGTACTGTGACTGAGATCTGAAGCTGACAAAAGGAAGAGTAGACCAAAATTACCTGGGCAATACTTCCAGCATTGCTTGCCACCAATCAGCTGGAGGTAGTTGATGTCTCCTTATCTTTATGAGTGTTTCATCTGCTTCAGTATATCTATAGAAATTTGGAGGCACTTCAAATAGATGATTAATCTCATGCTCAATAAAAAATAGATTCTCCAATTTATCGTATATAGATTGCCCAGAGGGAGGTCCTGCTTCTTCTGTGGAGCTGGTAGATGCTGTAATTTAATTTTCAACATAATTGTTGATTCTGGTGGTGTATTGCTCACAACACAACAGTTTTCCAATACCAGTCACTAGGCTGGGTAATCCTCTGCTTTGCAATGCTGTTATTTTTGTCCTGAAATCATTTACTTCTACCTGCATCTCCTGACATTTCCTTTCCAGAGTCTGTGTGAAATTTCTCAAGGTCAACACTTTCTTTGCTGTCAAGATAATGTCTGTTCGACTGTGTATGTTCAGTGCTGCCAATTCTTCCTTGGTGTGAGTGTTAAGGAAATGAATCATCTTGTTGGCCTACTCAGGCATAATCCCCAATGCTGCTCTGGCCTTCTGAATTTCAAATTGAGCCATACCTATTAACTCAATTTGCTCATGTATAGCCTGTATTGATTGCCATTGGTCATTGATTGATTGGCCAATTTTGGCCCACAAAATCTTTTTGATCTCAGCCAGAGTTTTGTCTAGAGATAGTTCTTTTTCTAAGGCCTTCACTATGGTCTCTAGGGCTTTTATTTCCCTTTGCTTCTCAACCACTGTCATTTTGGACTTGTCATAACTGGCCTCTAGTTTGGCCAGCCTTTCTTTGGCCTCTTTTACCTCTGTCACCTGAATTTCAAGCTCCTTGACAACTTTCATTAGTTCCTTCATACTCATACTGGATTCTGGTGCTGCTGTTGTTGTTGCTGTAGCATCTGTAGTTGATGTAGCCGTTGTAGGTGCTGGAATGGTAGGAGGGACTGCTGCTGTTTGTGTATGAGGAGCAGGGTCAAGAGTTGTAGATGTTTGAGGGGGTTGGGAGGTTGGCTCCCCTTTCTTATCTTGCAAGGCCTTTTCCAATTTTGCCTCCATCTGTAGTATTCTTTGATTAATCTTTAGAAGCAGATCCATGGTCTCATCAACCTGTTTTTCTTGTACAAGTTCTTCAGTTTGAGGGTGAATGGTTGTAGGCAGATTTGCCTCCTTTCTGAGTGCAGCAATATCATCCTCCTTCTTCTTCATAAGGGCCTTGATACCCTTTGGATCCTTAGGATCATGTCCTAGATCAACAAAAATGTCCTCCAACGTTTTTATTCGGTTATCCTTGGTAGTAGAGGACATCCTTTCCAGATCTAATTGAGTATTTGTATTTTTCAATGATTCTTTTAACTGATGGGCTAGCATGGCCTTGTCTGCAAGTGTGGCATAAACCATTTCCCATGTTTGCTTATGTAGTTCAATTTGATCCATGGGATGTATGTCCTTGGAGAGGACTTCCATGTTTGTCTTTATGTAGTTTGTAGATGATTTGGGGTGTGGAAATTTAGGCTTGAAATGAGTAAAAATCATCTTGTCCTTCTTGATATCATAAGCTGCCATCAATCTTTGTTGCTTGGAGGGTGTTGTTTTCAAGAATTGATCATAAAGTTGTATTCTTAATAGTTCATTTTGTGCCTTGATCTCCATAAAATTTCCTTTGACACCAGCTGGCTGCTTGCCCTGCTGCCTGGAAGAAGACACCTCTGTACTATGTTGCATACCTTGTTCCTGTTGGAATGAGCTGGTAGCAGTCTTCTGGCTAGACTCTCTCTCTCTGTTCTGGCTCTGTACCCTTTCTTCACTGATTTCTTCTTCAGCCTGAGGATCAATTCTTTGCCTCTTGGCTTCTGGTTGCTGTGTTGACCCACTTGGAGTTGTGGGCTCCTCTCTATCCCATTTCTTACCTCTCTCCTCATTAAGAGGATTTTGCAAGACTAGAATTTGTGATGTTTCAGTTTGCTGTAGAGGGGCTTGCCCTCGACTCTGATCTTTGGAAGTGGTGGGTTGTTCCGTCTCTGTCTCCTGCTGTGCATCCATCACTTCCTTTCCCTTTGCTGTAGCTGTTGTTGTTGTAGATACTTGCTGGGTAGTTTGTGCAGCTGCGGCTATGGAGGTGCCTTCCCCGACTTGGAGTGGCAGCTTGAATGTCACCTAGTGAAAAGAATCCAAGTCAAGAGTTTTTTCTAAATCTTTGACATTTTGCTCCATTATCTCTTCCTAAGTAAATTCTTCAATTAATGTGCCTGACACCCACTCATCTTTGTTGGCATATTGCTCAATTTGTGGAATTGGACAATGCTTATAGGCTAACAGCCTATATTTGACTCTTCTAGCACTAATAAAGCCATCAGGTTCATAAGGGACCCACCAGAAACTCCTTTTCAGTTTGAGCTATTGCCCCAGTATTTGATCAGCCTCTTGCCAACCATCTTTCTTGTTCATGATAAAGGGGCCTAGATGGTCTTTGAATTTCAGGTTAGCTTTCTTCTTGGCACTATGAAAATGAGTAAGATCTGAATTAATGAGTTTCCTATAGTATTCCAAGGCAAACAATCTCATGGGTACATACCTAGGGAGCCTGTAGGGACAGAGCTCACAACCATAGATCCTAATGACAGTGTGATTTTGGTATAGATACCAATCAGCTATTTTATAATTCTTGGACAACTGCAATATTTTTTGCATGTCATATGACAATCTAGGAGGAGGAGTTCTTTTCAAGAGACATGAGACTGGATAAAAAAATTGGTCAATCAACTCACAGTAAGAATAGGGAGAGTTCTGAACTTGATGAAAAACTGAAGACCAAAAGATAACAGACCTCCTTTCACCTTGTGAATCTAGCTTTTTGATGGGGCATTGGAAGCAATCTGTCTGATAGTACATGAACAGGTGATAGATATATGATGAATATTTGAATACTGCCTCCCTGTCTAGCTTTAGCAGTTGGTCATGTATTTTATTGGCAATGAACTTGGCATAGTTATATTTGACAGTAGGGGGCTTTCCAAGGCCATATGCAGACAAAAGAACCAACACTGTTTCATCAATGTGCTCACTTGTTGAGAAACCCAGCACAGAGGATATCATGTCTACAAGCAGCTTGCCTACCTCATTGAAATTGACATATAGGAAAGGAGGTGGCCCTCTAGGTTGGCGGTCTGCTCTCATGAAGGTCTTGGCAATTCTGGCAATCTCAGTGCTTGAGAGTTTGGGGACTTCATCCAGCAGGTATTTGATGGAAAAAGGGATGAACAGTTGGGTCTGTTTGAAATTGAGCATCTGATTAATGGAATCAGGAGTTATATGAAAGAGTATGCTCCCAGATGGAGACTTGAAAGCTCTGAGGCTTGGGTCATAATTTTCAGCACAGAGGTGAATTATTTCAGGAAAAATATTAACAGAAGGCAAGAAATAGATGGGTAAATTTGACTCCCAGATGCCATACATGTCACTGTTGCTTAAGTAGCTATTCCTCAGCTGGCAGAAGGTTTGTAAGTGGTTTCTGTCCCCAACCAAATCCTGAATGAGGTAATCACTGTCAACTAAAGGGAGTGCCTCAAGTTCCTTGTTTGGTGCATTGATAGGAGCAACATTTAGAGAAGATGGAGCAGCCATATTGAAATCTTTTCTGTGTTGATACTTGGGGCTAGGATTCAGTACAATTATTGTAGACTGCAAGGTGAATTTGTGTTTGGCAGTGGCTTTAGCTATTTGCAGTGTGTGTCAAAGGAGAGATTACAGAGTTTCAACAGACTTTATCTTTGGTTGACAAACTTGTGGGGCAACTGTAGGGCAAGATAAAGATGTCCCTGAGCTGAGCAGGTGGACTTTTGCAGTGAGAAGTCTGGTGGGAGTGGATAATGAACAACTATGAGGACCTGTGTTGGTAGCACGGGCTCTTAAAGCCAATTTTTTAAGTGAATTTCGTGGACAGACACGGGTTTACTGAGCCTTGTGGGCAGAGGATGCTAACCAGAAAGTTTAGACAACAAGTAGGTGCATAGTTGGCTCAGTGTGGGTGCTAGCAGACTTTTATGCAGGTAAAAAATGGACCAAATGGTGAAAATAGGGGTAAAGAGGTTGACTGTGGGAAAATACCTAGTTTTCACGACGCCGAGGGTGTTGAGCTGGAACAATGGTGAGTAATTGAGTTGAATTTGCAAGTGGCAGCAGCTCGAACGGTCAAATTTCCGGTTAGGCGGCAAATCGAAGTGAACGGCATGCACAGCGCTCCCGAAACAAGCAGTGAAAATGATGTAAAATGGTCCTTTTTGTGTTATTTTATGTAAATTCAGGACTTTTTGGTGCTTTTTGGTGATGATGTCAGCATGACATCATCGGTGGGTCCCGGGTACGGCATGATGACGTGGACCTCTGACATGGGGGGTGAGGTGGCACAGGACATGGCGGCATGACGTGGACCCGGGCGGATTAGGTGGCAATGTCACGGAGGCAGGGCGTGAACGCGGGTGATGACATCAGAGATGACATGGTGCTGACGTTGGGGCGGAGGGTGGTATCCGGTATTCTCCTCGCACCACCTTTCGACATGAGCGGTATCGGGGGAGGGGCCTCCGAACACCCCAGGTAGGCGACGCGTGGCGGGGGTACGGCGGCAAAACCGCCAATCCCCCAGACGCTAAACATCCGCCGACTTGTGGGTGAAAATGACCACCTACCCTTGGATCTGGGGGGCCGATGATCGGATGACTGGCGGGGGTTACGGAGCGGTGGAAGGTTAACTGTGGAGCCCACCAATTAAAAAATATTAAAAATAAAGCGGGGTTGGGTTTAAACTTTGGTTTGGCGAGGTTATAATGTGTGCCCATTTTATATTTGTTTATTTCAAACATTATAAACAAATACATTAGCACGGGAGGGATAAAAACAGGGTTTGTGAGCGGGGGGCATTATGGTAATTGATTTTACCCAAGGTTTTAATCAAAACCCATAGTCTTTAGGGTGGGGGAGGGTTAATATTAGTCCCAGATGGACTAAATATTTCCCAAGACTAACTTATATAGCTATATTGCTATGGGTTGGGGTATTAAATAGATTTTTGGGATTTTATATAGTTTTTTGTAGAACTAGGGAAGGGGAGCAATGTTAAGGAGCTAAATAATAAAATTAGCTGTTAATATGACTTTGTGAGGTGAAAATGTAGGGGAAAATAATAAGATCATGAAATGAAACTTTGTCATATTAGAGAAATGGAATTCAGAATAGTGAATTTTACACAAGAAATGTGGCTTCTTTTCCTTTAGTCAACTGAGAATTTGACTTGGAATTGGTACTGGAATGAAGTGAAATAAGACTGTTGGGCAGATCCCAAGGTCTTTGGGGAGTGTTAGTAAATGATCTTTGATGGAAAAGGGAAATTAGTCATGCTTCCATTGTTATGTCATCAGACCTCTGCCATGGTGCCAATACCCTGAATGGGATGAGTTCTTCTTTGATAAGCCAAATGGTAATGGCATTTTTACTTCTGCAACCTCACACTACCTACCCAACTTGATAATGCTAACATTTTTTCTTCATTTTAACTGGGTGCACTTAGATTAGCAAACCCTGATTATCCTCTTTTTTTTTTACTGCCCTCCTATCTAAATCTACCCTTATCTCTTCCAAGGACCCAGATTAAGTAGTTGGGCTCCTTCATTTCTCTACCTAGCTAGTCATTTGCCAAGCTTGAGCTGTTTGGACAGGAATCATTCTCTATTCTACAACAAACAATTTAAACATGGAATGGTCCAGATTGAACTGTTGGGCCATCCATCAAGTATGATTAGCAGCAATATTTGCACATTGTGATGCTGCCAATAAGATAGAAGTGGCATTTTGACTGGCCACTTTCCTGGTCTTTGATTTGGTGTTCATTTTCACTATTCTTTCTGACCAATTGATTTTCTTGCCTTTTACTTATTCTTTTAAGGCATACCCTCTTTTCATATTTTAATTTTCCTAGTCTGTATACAAAATATGGAACCTTTGCAAGATGCAATGATGAACATATTTAGCCTTTCCACTGTCAATCATGAAAAATGAAACCTATTGGTATAGGAACCTAACACATGGAACAATTGTCAAACTCTCCTTCACTTTGGAGAAAGTTATTTACCTGCTTGTCATCCCAAAATACTTGCCAATATCGCAAGTTGTCAGGAACAAAGGGTCAATCTTTTACATGAATCTCAAATTTCTTGTTTGAAAAGATGGGGATTTTGAAATTGCTTGTAGCTATAGCCAAAGAATCTGCCATAAGATTCTAACTCCTTGGTACAACCGAAAGTGTATGTTCCAAAAACATTCTCAAAATATCTAAAATAGCATTTCTATATTGTCTCATCTGCAGATGGTGAGCTTGATATTCACCTTTAACTTGCTTGATCACAAGTTCTAAATCACCATACACAGAAATCCTTCGTGCACCCAATCTTTTCAATATATTTAAGCCCGCAATTAGCACTTCTTACTCTGCTTGATTGTTAGTACAATCAAAAGCTAACTTTTACGATCATAATCTAACATTCTGAGGGACCTCACCTTGCTGATGATGTGGACTTCGAATCCAAATGCCAATGCCTGCCCCATCTTTCCTGAGAGCACCATCAAAGTCCATGGTCCAAAGACCATGTTCCTCTTCCAAGGGCTGTAAATTTGGTCTCTGCTTTGGGTCAACTTTCTGAGCTTTCTCTTCATGCTGTTTTGAATTTTCCATTACCTTCTCTGATATCTATTCTGAGCCTTTCTCTACCTTGTCTGATGGTTGTTCTGATGAACTTGGAATCTTTTCCTTTCTCTGATCTAAAATTGTCCTTATACAATTGGAAATCTCTGGTGCATATTTTATTTCGACAAGTTGACGATCTACATCATTCAATCCACTATCATTACATAAAATAAATGATTCTAAATCTGTATGTACAACATATATAGGATGATTATTTGGCCTTTCCTTGCTAGTTATCATGAATTTCATTTTGGTTTCTCTGTACAATTTCCTCAATTGCTCGAATACTGGGATGGTGGCATAGAAGAAGTCTAACTACAGTGTGCCTATTAGTTTTTCTCCCCAAGACCTTGACAAAAACATACCAAACTATGGCGGTATTTCAGCTACCACCACATCCATTAAGACATTCTTTGTCGGGATTTGGTCGAGGGATACTAGCAAATCTTTGATTAGACCAAGACAGTGGACCTTACCGGAATCAAAAAAATACAAGTCATGGTATTCACGAGTTATATCTAGACCCAAAAGTTTCCATGATGGCCTTGGGCATTAAATTATGGGAGGCTCCAAAATCAAGCATGGAGTTATGAAGAATGTATTGGTGGATTCTTAAACTCAGGTAAAATGGAGGAACCTCACTATCTTCTGACTGAACGTCTATGGTTGGACCAAAAATTAATTCAGGTTGGTCATCTTCAACATTAACCATGTCGGACAAAGGGTCAAATTTCAACATTTTAACTATATCAGACTTATAATGGCTATTTTTGACTAGTTCAGTAAGAGGGATTGACACTTTCAACTTTGAAATGTCAGTTTCTAAATTGAATGAGCTATATTTCTCTACCTCTCTTTGGATGATGTCTCTTTTCTCAGGCAGATCTTTTGATGTTTGATCCTTCTTTTGATTGTCATGATCCTTGTTTGGATTTCTTGTAGATGACATATTTACTTTGTTTTAGTTAGCTGCTGCCATCTCTTTGCCTTTACTTTGATTACCTTGAGGATTTGTCTTCGGTTGGGTATCCTTCTGCTACGATGTCCTTTTCTAAAGGGGAGTGATCGAAACATCCCTATTTCTCAATGACTATTACTTTTGCTGAGACCTGAGTGCATTCAAGTATCCTCTTTGATAATCATCTGATTGGGTTTCCAATGCATAGTCATTTTCTAGTATGTAGTCTTCATCTTTAGGTTCCTCTGTCTTCTCGACATCTCATTTTCAGTCAAGAAAATGGGATGGTAAGCTTCCATAAAGAAGTGGTTTTCTTTGACAATCGAGTATGTTTCATCCTCTCATTCCCCTTGAGCATAATTCTATTGCAAGGGTGTCCGAATTTGTTGTTGAGATGTTGATGCCTTTGGAGCTTTCTGCTCTCTTTTTTTTATCATGTACTGAGGTTGCTGTTAGTTTCTGAAATTTGGATTCTTGACTTGTGGCTCCTATTGTCTATCTGAATTTATCATTCAATCAACCATCCTCTCCATGGTTCTGATCAAAGCATCTAGTTTAAGATTGGTGGAAGAATAGGGTTCTTCTTTCATGGTTACTTTCTTCTCTGGTTTCTCATGTTTCAACTAAGACTTTTTAATCATCAAGTTTGCTTCCAGGCTCACTGCATTATTTTGCATTTCTTCTAGAGTTGCAAGATCTCTTTCCCTTAATTGATAAGGAATTTCTAGATCAAAGGCATTCGGATAATGTTGAAGTGCCAAATCAGGAGGGGGTTTCATGTTATCTGGAATAGAATTGTAGATCTGATTGAACCTTATAGTAAACTCCTAAACCATTTCATTAGGATTCCATTTCAATGTGTTTTATTCTGCCAAGATCTACAATGGATTTTTCTTTTCCTGCCACCTGGCTAAGAATAAATCATTTAGCCTCTAAGGAGTATCAATCTAGCGAGCTGCAAACCATGAAACCATGTTTTCACATCTCCAAAAAAAATTTGAGCCATTAGTCTCATTTTGGCATCATCTTCATCAACCTCCTCTAAATCAATGAAATCAACCATCTTGTTAATATGTTGTTGTGTTTTGATTCCCAGACTGCCATAAAAAAGAGGAAGCCTTTGGCCATAGGTCTGAGGCAAAGCTGCCAACTGACCAGGTAATTGTAAGGGAGCAAATCTCTCCATGACTATTGGTGGGGGGGGGCGTATGGGGACTACAATGGGTTGTGTTGGCTGGGATGAAGATGGAGGTACATATACTGATGTTTTTGGAGGTGCAGTAGAGGGTATGGTAGAAGATAAGATTTCAAGTTGATACTGGATATAGGCCTTTTTTGCATTAATTTGTAATTGATCAGCTAGGATTTGAATTTTATCGAAATTAGACCAAACGTCATGCTCAAGTTTTGAAGATTGAGATGTAGCAGAAGGTTGATTAAATAAAGTTTTTGAGGCTGGTAAGTATGAATCAAACCTTATGGGATCAAACACTATCTTTGTAAGCAAATATTAGACTTCGAACGAAATAGGGATAGATCGAATTTAATATCAAAAGGAATATCCTTAATACTCAGTATCTGATTTGGCAAGGAAGTGGTCCTTTCCATTTTTTTTCTTTTAGTCTCGGGGAAAGGGACTTGAGGTTTTCTTAACAATTTTTCAAGATAATCAATAGGAGAAGGAGGGTTCGGGTCAGGGTTCGACCTGGTATATCTTTTCGGAGCCAGAATCTTAACAGGGTCATGCACTATGTAAGGTAAAGGACTTCAGACTTGAGTAGAACAAAGAGAGCTTCAAAATTCAAAACCAAGGAATTTCTTCAATAGAAAATTTTAACAAGTAATGATCAAGAGCTTACCAATGGAATGAGTTTTGATTGAACTTGTGATTTGTAAACTTCTTCGCTTTTTAGACAAGCTCTGAAAATATTTGATTGAATCAGCTGGATCAGGATTTGGATTTTGATCTTGTTTGTCTCCTCGAAGCCATCTCTATAATCTTGACACTGCAATTATGGAATCAACCTTTTTGAAACTTAGTCCTATCATCTAGAGGATAAAATTCCAATGAAAACTTGTCGTAAACCCATGGAAAATGAATCTTTCATTACCAAAAAATGATGCCAGTATGTTATCACTCTTTTGTATCTCCAAGGCTGAGGAAGAGTCCAAATTAGGTAACCACAGACCAACCTTTTAGCTTGGTTGCTAGCCCTACCAATCTAGAGAGGGCTCTCCCCAAAGAATCAAAACCAAGAGGGTTGGATGGATTAGGGTTTTAGGATAGGTATAAAGTGCATAGGTTCTTTTGATTTGATTTGATTGGGTTATTGTTGGATGAGGATATTAGGTTAAAGAGGTTAGGTCAGGGAAAATCAGATATGATTGCAAACATTCAAAGGGGAAAGGTAGGCAGGAGGATTAGCACTTAAAAGGTGATTTGGTGAGATGGTTTAAGACTAATGAGAAGTTAGGAAGATAATAGGAGATTTATTTATCCTAAACTGAAGAAAAATGGACAAAATATGATAACTTTCCCAAAACATAGCATGAGAAAGCATGTATTCTACCTATCAACATGAATATTACCCTATAATAGACATGAAATGGTTTATGAGCATACAAAACATTCATACAGATGATCACAAAGATGAAATAATGCTAAACATCCATATCACAGGTATCCCAAAGAAATAGTCGCAACTCATCTATTAATAGTGGCCAAAACCTGATACAATGTGTCTTTGATCACTAGTACAACATCCAACTGAACCCAACCTATGAAAAGAGTGAATAAAGGGAAGATATAGACCTCAAAAAAAAATCCTCCCAACCTCAAGGGTCGAATCCATGAGAGGAGGAGTAGTTCCACCAAAATCTAAACTAATAGCTAGAGTGTAGGGTGGTCAAAGTGAATCATCCCTAATTACATTGAAACTAATTCATCTGACTTGATGAAGACTATTAATCTAATGTATTTACCCCTAGGTAATAGTAAAAGTTCATAATTACATTTACCATATCAATTGCATTAGTAAAATTTTATTCCCAAGGATGAAAATCAAAACTGGAGAAAAACAGTGAAAAATGCAGGCAATTTGTCCTATGTGAAGTGCCAGTGGTATATGCGCAGCACTAGTGGCCTGTGCACAACGCCATCTTCCATCTACTTTTGAAGGGGTTACTATTGTCAAAATTGAGCTCAGGATAGCTGATTGGAAATCTTATCCTGTCTACTTTCTAGAAGTGCACTTTGTCCCTAGAAATGATAAGATTTGACCCTCAAAAAAGTCAATCTCCCAAGACTGCTTCTATGCGCAGCGCCTAGCTGAAAAAGAGGGGCAGAAAGGTGATTTTTGAGGTGTTTTTGCCATTTCTCCCTGTCATATTGTCCAATTTTGGTGTGCCAATATTCAAAAGTGTATGTACATTTCCTTATGAATCCAATGGTGGTATTAGTTTTTCACTTTGAGGCCTATGGAAGATGTGCAGTGCCTAGGGCATTGTGCATAGGAGAGTTCAACTCTACCAAAAACTGTCCAAGTTGCACAAAAAACCAAAAAATTCCAAAAAGTACCGAGAATCTTGTCAAAATTGGCGTATGAGCTGCTGATGAAGTATGTTAAGCATGGATAGAGGCCGCAGCAAGGATATCCAGGTTTCCTTTCTCTTCTTAGACATTTAGGGTTTCAGGCTTTGACTTCAATACCTTGAGTTTTGACCGTGCTATTTGGCTTCTTTAGCAATAATACTTTTCCATCCTCCTCTGTATGTCATTGTCTCTTTTAGCCTTGTCTAGGAGCTTTTCAAGATGGTTGTTAACCCTCTGTAGCCAATGATCCCTATTTTCATTGATCATTATGGAAAATTGCTCATTTAAGGTAAGCTCATTGGCTAGTTCAGCTTCTTTCTGTTTCTCTAGTTCCAATGCTCTCTTTGGGCCTTTGGTTCTTCGCATTTTTCTTGACACTTGTTCTTCCAGCTCATCAGGATCACCATATTTTCATATTCTTGATCAAGTAAGGCCTTAGCCTTGGTCTCTTCTCTTTTGGCTTTGATAAGGTCCACCTCCATGATTAGCTTTTTTGTCTTCAATTGTTGGTTTTCCTGCTCAAGAAATGAAATGACATATTTAGCTCTATCCAATTGAGTTTATAATTGTTTGGTTTGGGCCTCTTTTTATTTGAAAATCAAGCTTGTGTTTTCATGATCATCATGCTGGTCCAAGTCAACAAGGTCAAATTTTGTTTCTGTTTCATGTAAGTCCTCATCCTCTGGCCTCATTTCCTCATGAACAATTGTCTCTGTAATCTTTTGCTTGCCCTTATGTACCTTCTTTGCTAATGAAGAAGATAGGGCCCCTCCCACAATCCGTGGGGAAAACACCTTCTTATGACCTCTCTGATAAGTACATGACAATGTGCCCAAATCTATCCTCTTAGGTTTGATGACCTTAACTCTGCTAGGTGACCTTGTATGCTCATATAATAGTGACGATGATGGTGAAAGAGGCTGAAATGATGGAGGGATAGATGTAGTGGTTTGAGATGGAGGGGGTATGTCTTCAGCTTTATGTTCAGTGGGATGAGATGAAGAAGGTATGTCTTCAACATGTGGAGCTTGTGGAGCAGTGAAATACTGTTGGCAATGGAAGTGTCCCATGAGATGTTCAGATGATTAAGGTGATGGAGGACAATGATCTTAATCAGAGAGTGATGAAAGAGACTGTTCATTTTTTATTCATACTTTTTTCCCTGAACTGTGTATGCCATTTTCTCAATTCTCTTAAACAAATAATAAGGAATATTGAGCATTCTAACTCTTGTGAAGTGCATGAGCAATTTTATATGGTACGTGTAGAGTTTGGAAAATCTGTCTTCACAAGTGAAATACTTCATGATGATTTTCATCATGGGAGCATATGTATCAAGCTGGGGGGTGAAAGGGAAGAATTTCTTTCTCTCATTTCTGTAGCGAGGCTTCAAATATGGCTCATAATACTAATGATCTAGGTCTTTAGCTTTAAACCACCTTTCAACCACATTAGGTATTCCAATAGTAGCAACAATAATGGCTGAGGATATGGTGAAGGTTACACTAGCAAGGGTCACTTGATTGTCCTTAAAATTTGAAATAAAAACTCTCGCCAAAACAGGATGGCTTTGAACTCTTTGTAGCATTACACAAAAGATAAAAAAATCCAATATGCTTGAAACAAGGGACTGTCATAGGTGAGGCCATTAGTTCTCTGGTGTTTCTAGGTTCAAATCTCAATATTCTTCCTCCTTTATGTGGTCTTTTTTCTTCTATGTCTTCCTCTTTTGAAAAATCTTTGTTTTCTTCCTCCATGATGTGTTTTAATTCTTTTTTCTTGAAACCCTAGGGATTAGGAAATAGGAGTGAGAATGAGGTAGGGAAAATTTAGGGGGTGGAGGAAGGGATTAGGGAACTTAGGGAAGTGATAAGGGAGTGAAATTTGTATGGGATTTAGGAATTTATGTTTTATTACAGGTATGTAGTATGGATGCCTAGGAATTTGCTACTTAGGACTTATGGTTTAAGGGAGAATACACTTGGGATAGGGATTTAGAAATACAAGTGTATGGATAGGGTTTACTATGACGTGGGAAGGATAATAGAGTCTTAGGAACTATTTGGGGGTGTAGGAATCAAACAAGGGTTTGCAAGTCTTAAGAAATGTAAATTTTACACAATAAACATCATAGCATGAATTGATGAATTGTGAGATGCCAGGAGGGATGGACAGGGATTTACTTACTTGCTAAGAGGCTTAGAAACCATGAGCTGAAGGTTTGGAACAATTCCTTGAAGTTTGAGAGCATATAGACAAAGTTTTCCGGGTCCATAGTGCCTTTGGTGTGTGCAAAGCGCCTGACTACCCTATGCGTAGCAGCTTTGGTGTATGCAGAGCACTTGCCTCTGTTTTGCTGAATTCACCCAAAATCATGAGGAATGCTCTCGTGGGGTTTGCTCAAAAATGATAGGAGGCAAATGGAGGTGGGTTTAGATGCTAGGAAGGCCTTTATACATGAGTGAATTTAATCTTTAGCTTTAAAACCCACTTTCTAATGTTTCACTTCTCCTTTTTGAAATGCTTGCTAATTTCCCTTTACACTCTGATTTTCCTCTTTGTAGGTTGATGAGGTTGGAGTTTTGGAACTCTTCACATTTGAATTTGCTTTTGATGAAGTTGGCACATATTTTTTCTAGTTGACAGCTTAGGAATAGTGACGTATTACATAGAATGAACATAAAATTACATAAAGTAGAAAGAATATTACATCTCTATTTTTGGAATAAAAATTACAATCTAAAATAGAATTGATACTTGGAATAAAAATTAGAACTTGAGAAAGCATAGCTACATGTTTTCCAATCCTCTTTAAATGAAAAAAAGATATTATTTTTCTCACTCTCATATTTTTGTTGGCTTTATGCAGTGAAATGGAGTATTATTGGACCTTGGAGAATGAAACCTAGTGACCTAATGGGACCTTGAATGACTAGAATCCATGTGGACTTGATTAACACAAAACATGATGAAATGAAATTTTATAATAAATGTATGCTTAGTAAGACACTGGAAGGTGGGCTAACAAATATTTATTTTTTGAGGAAGAGTAGGGCTTTTTTTTGTGACTAGGGCTACCATCAGTGAGTAAATTTTTACATGAGGACCTAGGCGGAATGGAAAAAAAAATTCAAAATGTGACCCTAATATGATATAAAAGAGAAGTTTTGATCACTAATGGTAGTATGCAAATATTGACTCTAACAGAAGGCTAAGTGCAACAACACTTTTGTCTTTATAGTTGTGAGTGGTAGACTTCCTTGTTGCCATAATTTTTCTTTTCATTTTTCTGGCCATTGTGAATGCCTTCTCCAATGAATCAGGTTCTGAAAGGTGAACCTCATGTTGGATGCTATCCTTTAAATTCCCTATGAAGACATAAATCCTATGCTCCTATGGAATATTTTTTACCCTAATATTCAATTTTTGGAAGTCCTCAATGTGCTCTTCCATTGAACCCTTTTTTTTGAGTTTTATCAATTGGCTAAAGAAGGTGTTTCTCTTTGTATCCTCATAATGTGAAACTATTTCCTCCGTAAAAATTGACCAAGTGACAAGTGGTTTGAAAGAACAAAGCCATTAATACCATACAAACTGATTCGATTCTAAATATAAAGATGCAATGCATACCTTTTGTGTCTATTGCACCTTATGGAGATCAAAATATTGCTCCATCTATAGTATCCACGTTATTGGATCCTTGCCATCAAACTTCCTCATATCGATCTTTGGAATATGGTGGGTATTCAATCCAAAGTTAGAGTCTATGAAATCATGATTAACATTCCTTTTTTTCTCATCATGAGTTTCATCTACTACCTTTTCGCCAATAGGAAGCATTTCTTGTAGCAACTTTGTCAAGCCTTCCTTCACACCTTCCATGTCTTCTTTTAAACCATTATTCAAATATTCCATGTTACCTTTCATTTTTGCTTATAATGTATGCTTTCAAACCATTATTCAATCCATCCATATTATCTTCCATTTCATTTTTGGTTACTCTTTGCGCGACTGAAATTTGTTGCAATTGGTCTCATAATTTTGATAAATCATGTTGCATTTCTTCCTCTTCTTCATGCATAATAGTAGGCATTTATGGTTGTTTACTAGGTGTTTCCATTTTCTTGCTTCGAGTCATTTTCAAATCAAACAATGATATTTGTGCTTCACTATGCCCCTCGGATCACTTGAAACTGATTTTTCAAACAAAACTTATGCAAATTTAAAAAAAATTACACACATTTTTCTTGCTTTGTAGGAGCTCGATGTTGAATCTGTTGTATCTCTATAAATTCGTATCTTCAAGGTACAAAATTTGGTACTTTTGTAGACCTTTGAGTCTTCTTTCCAAAGCCATAAGTTAGACCAAATTTGGATTCTTCAAGATAACTTTATGCCCAATCTCCCACGATGACCTGATTATAGACTCGTTAAGTAGAGGGAAATTGTATGGAGTGCCATGTGTCAGTGTTTTGACCTTTGGTCCTAAACATGAAATAAAAGATACTAAAGTATGTTCTCTTTCAGTCACTTTTTATGAAATTCAAATCCGATTCTCGTAGAGGAAGATATGATGTTGTTCCCATGATCGCCTATTTGAGACAAAATTGTGGATCATGCTAAAGCACTAACTTCATTGGATCATATCTTTGAAAACACATTGAAAAAAGATCTAAAATTTGTACACAAAGTTCATCAGGA
This sequence comes from Pinus taeda, assembly GCA_000404065.3. NCBI lineage: Eukaryota > Viridiplantae > Streptophyta > Pinopsida > Pinales > Pinaceae > Pinus > Pinus taeda. The sequence continues at coordinate 70,434 of APFE030451154.1, read as the reverse complement.
TTTCAACTCCTCGTGATAAAAAATTCTGCTTCTGAACCTTCCTAGAAAAAACTTTATATCGAAAATTCCATGATGACTTTTTTGCAACAGCGAAACCCTAGAATCCAAAGCTCTGATACCAAATGTTAAGCAACCAACTTAAAAAATAGAAGAAGATATAGATCAACGACTTAAAAATTAGCCTATTCGAGGGGGAAAACTCCTTTAGATTACACAAATGAACAATTCTTGGATGATTCAAATGACAAAACCTCCTGCCTATATGTAGGAGTCTAAGGGGTCACAATATAATCAGAGCCGACATAAAAATAATAATGTAAGGGCACAACAATAACAATAAGGGGGCTATAGTGACAATAACAATAAGGGAATACACTAGTATTATAGGGAACTAATATTGGTTACATGATCTTTTAAATGCAATTATGTATGCATCCATGAAGTAAAATATATAGATCATATAATTCAAAGGCTAATCATGCTACCTTAAGTAGCTTAGCAGAGTCAAAATTGTCAAAGTGATGTAGTTTAATTCAGCTAATGAGGTATGGAATAAATTTCAAACTTATTATGAAGGATATAAGAAAGTTAAAGAAGATTGATAGCAAAATCTTAGGGGAAAATTTGGAAGTTTGAAGATGGAAGATGATGAGAACATTGCTTCGTTTTCCCTTTGTGTAGACAACATAGTTAACTCCATTGTAGGCCTTGGTGAAGATGTCTATTATAGTTATGTTGTTCAAATTTTTTTGAAATAACTCCCATAAAGATTCAATTGTAAAGTCTCAACCCTTGAGGAATTGACAAAATTTGACAATATGACAGTAGATCAAACTATGGAACTCTTTCTACATATTAGTAAAGAATCAACGAAGTGTTGTGCTATACAACAACCCCCATTTCTAAAAACCTTTTACACAAATTTTTTAATAAGAAATGGGTCCCTTTTTAAATAAACTTAGTAAGATTTGTGAGTTGATAAATAAAATTGGTATTGACCTCATTATAAGAAAAATCTTTATCAAAAGGCCCGATGTAAATAATTCATTTTGTAAAGCCTTTTGAAAAGTACAAAGTGTTCATTTGAAAAGAATTATAAATAATTCTACACTGCAATAAAGCGATCAAAGATCATGTATCGCAATGACAAAGGGACACATATAAATAGGGCCTCATCAAATCGTCCGATCCAATAAAGGTAATCGCAATCGGAAATCAGACATATCATATGACAAAGCGCTAAAAGTGCAAGCCAAACCACTGATTGTGATCAATCAATAAGGCGTGCATCTCAACAGGAAAACATACATTAAATGGTTTGCATGCATAATACTCTGCTTTATTATAATATCACTTTATTGGAATTCAGAGATATTTGTTGCAACCAGTGAAGCCTCTCCCTTTGAAACTCCTAATTGCGATTTGCGATTTATCGCCATTTGCCGATCGGGGAAATCCAAAGACACGCTTGAGGTAATCATTCAATATATGATCAATGAGACGAGTATTTATGATATTGATTCATCACGATTGGAGGCTCGAATGACTATTAAATTTCACGGTTAAGAGTAAATCCTTCAAAGATTTCACTCATGGTGGTTCTTAACTACATCCGACTTATCATATGTCAATCACCTTATTTCTGTTCATTTTCATATTGGCTTTCAGCGGAAATATCCCTGTGTTACGATTTGTTATTGTCTATGTAGAGTTTCTTTGAACTCATAAACACAGAGAAAATGGGGAAGAAATATAAGAAGGCCAAGGCAACTCTTGTAGCTAAAGAACTAGGACTGAGAAAGAAGGGACTAATTTCAGATACGACATGTCTCGGCCTGAGAAATACGAGCTGGGAAAGCATCTACAATTTTATAGAAGCAGAGGAGCCCAAAGAATTGGAAGAGGAAGCCACAGCTGATTACACTAGCAAGTCAGAAGGAACTCTCAAAGAATTGGTCTATTCATACCTTCACAGGATAGCAGTGTGGGCCGAAATTTTGCCATACACTGATGTGGTTAGATGGGTTGTCGAGAAAATCCCAACTTCAGATAGAATATTTTCCATGGTTAATGGAAAGATGTTTGGGTCATTCAAACCTGAAGATCTCAGGCTGTGCCATCTACCTCCACCTGAGAAGCGATATAGCAAGGCATTCCTGGAAGCGTTTGCAAAAAAAAATGACTTGGAATCAGAGCCGATCAAACATTGGAGGCATTTCCTAGAGAAACATAGGCACGAGTCATCGGGTAAGTATTCTGTTGACTCATTAGCTTCTCCTTCGTGCCATGCTAACACTATGATGTGTAGATTGTGGGGACAACATGATTCTACAAGATTTACTATAGATATGATCCCGTTAATGGAAGCTGCGATTAATGGTTATGTTATCAATTGGGAAAATATTCTATATGATGGACTAACCAATGAGATATTAGAATACAGAAGGAAAGCACATACAACTTCCCAGATCATTCCTCGTTTCTACTATAGTTCATATATTCTTGATATTATTTGTTTTAATTCTGAATACCCTGTACTCGGATGGAAGTGGACTCCCCAAGACCCTAATCCTATTCATATCTATCACAATCAATTGTGGAAAGCCCACTATAAGAATCACCTATACAGAATTTGCAATGGTTTTGTCCTACCTGTATATTATTCTGTCTTCAGTAAGCCTACCCCCAGGATATCTCAAGAAGCATCAATTGACCTAACAGCAGTGGGTAGCTGGATTGAAGAAGACAAATTCACTTATGTGAGGCTTTTTGGCAGTCTTACCAAACCCCTTGTTCTTCCTCTATATGTTCCTAATAAACTGTTAGCCCAAGAGTTGGCATATCAGATAACAGTTGAAGGAACATCAAGAACCCTGAAGGATTCCAAGAAACATATGTGGCCTACATTTCCCCTACGGTGTGGCATTTTTACCTTACATGATTATAAGCATGCAGAGAAAGAGGCAGAGAAGATTCAGATCCTGAATCTTGCCACCATTCCGAATAGGCAATATGACCCAAGGAAGTTTGCCCATAATGTTACCTCTCAAGCTAAACTTACCAAATTTGATCATGAAGCAAATGACTTTGATGATTTATTTGCTTCAACTGAAATATTTTATCAAGTTAAAGGATTGGCCAGGATCAAATATGGAGAGGAAGGGTTAGAAAAATTCAATAGGCTTAGAGCCCAGAGGTTGCAAACTCTACCTTTGGACCTATTAGCTACAGCCCCAATAGTTCAGCCACAGAGTCAAAGTGAACAGAAAGCTGCCGATAATACTCCTACAGTGGAGAAGGTTCCCAAAATGGAAAAGTTGTCAGAGGAAGAGCAGGGAAAAGAAACAAGTGGTGGACTCCTTGATTCATGCATTTATGTTGATCATAAACTGATCAAGGAATGGCAGTAGTTTGATTCCATCATTAGTAACACTGAGAGCCTTCAAGGATTCAACACACATGAGGTGAAAACTGGTCAGAAATCAATAATCAATATAGTTCCAACTGAAGGAACAAGCAGCCCACCCATGACTCATAAGGATGTAGAAATAATCCCTGAAAATCTGTGCGATGAAATTGTTTTACATGTAGAAGAGATACCACCATTAGATGTCTTCTACAGTCCCAATCATAAGGTTGTAATCAGAAGACAAAGGAAAAAGAGGAAAGTTGATCAATCTCCTCTTTTGACTTCACAAATGGAGATAAAAAATGTGGTATGGAGAGAAGAATTTAATCCTTCTGAAGATCTCAACAAACTTTCTTAGTATGTTGGAGCATACACAGCGGCTACAATGGATAAAGCATCAGAGGTCAGTAATTTGTTAAAATAAAAAGACCAAGCAATCATTTTGCGGGAAGCATAGGCACAAGAGAAAATACAGAATATAGAACAGTTGGAGAAATAGTTAGCAGTCCAAAGGCAGTTAAATGACAAATTGAATGAGAAATTGCTCAAAGAAAAGCAAAGGATTGATGAGCATGCAATTCATAAGAAAAAGGAACTATCCCAATCATTGAGTAAGTTGCAATCATTAAATGAAAAACTGACTAAATCAAAGGAAGAACAGATCACTCAACTATTACTCCAGATAGGAAGATTTAAAGAGTATCACCAAGTGGGATAATTCAGATCGGAGGACCTACAAATTACCAGGGCATTGTCTAGTCAGTTGAGCCTATTATGTCATAATATCTCACTCATTCTTCCTCTGTGTGAAATCTCATCATTCATGGTTGACAAATCAGTTGATGTGAGACTAAAATTGGAAAAAGCACATGAAAGATTAACAAATTTTCTCTCTTGGCAAGAAACTAAAGAGGGAAAAGCTGCCAATCTACCACAGATTCTGGAATCACATAACGAAATTCTATTTACTAAATGGCAATCTCAGCTAATGAAGGCAGAAAGAGCAACATCAAGATGTAGATCGGAAACAGGCAATGTGGTTGAATTGATTAATAATAGTCTTTATTTATCAAATTTAATAACAAAGTGTTCTCTAGGGAAAATTCCATCAGTAAAAGCAGTAGAATTGACGTGGAAATAGGAGTTGGAGTAGAGGGAAAGATTGATCGCAGGTATTCAAAGTTTAACATGGGAAACCTTTTGGTTTTTCCTTGTCAAACCATAGAGTCAGCAAACAACAATGAAATGCCTTACCGATGCAATCAGCCATATGATTCCAAAACTTACTGATGCCACATACACTGCTTAGTTACACTCACGCATGAGTCATCCACTAGAACTATAGTCGATGCTTGCCATTTGTCAGCTCCAATCACAAGATGATCACCCAATACAGTGAACCATTCTGACCAACTACAACATGCCTATTTCAAGAAGATTTTCACATTTTTGTGATTTGGTTATACTAGCGCATAGCATATTTATTTCATAGTTTGTTAGATTAAGTAGTATTTATAGACTCTTTCATGCTTTTAGAAAGGGTCCTCAAATTTTTGTATTAAGACTTGGATCAGAAGTTGCACTACTGTTATAGACATATTTGGGCACTGCAACCCCAATCACATATGTCCATAAACCAAGGGATTCTAAACCCCTAAAAGTGTTCTTTCATACCCTAAAGGAACAAGGTCAACTGATTACATCATTTCCCAGAAGTTCTCCCTGAAAAACTGCTCAAAACTAGTCAAAACTGGACCATACAGATTGCTCCATGCTGAGGGTGCGATGCATCTCACC
>APFE030451154.1:40612-65023 GCA_000404065.3 Pinus taeda | reverse complement strand
CCCAGAGAATCTTCTAGAAACTGCTCATTTGACACTTGCCTCTCTGAATTCGCCCAGGGATGAGTAAGAGATCATGAAATCTCCAAGTGGAACCAAGAACTATCAGAAAAATGACACTATTCAAAATCCCAGAAGATGACTCACCCACCTGCAAATATCTATAAATGGATCCCTCATCCCAGAGATCCAGAGGCTGGAATTTTGTAACTTGTAAGGAAGTGTTGTTGGTTTCTCTGTGAAACATTGTAGTGTTGGGTGATCTAACTTTTCATGAGGTGAAGAGGGATTTCATGCTGGGAGAATGGTGTTGGGTCAGACCACTGGGTTGTAATCCTCACTTCTACTACTTCTATCAATAAAGCTATTTGAGTTTTCCTCCATATTCTTGTATATTTCTGAATCTTATATTGGTGTATGCATTTGTATGGTTAATATACATCTGATCCTATATTGTTTATGGTTATAGATCTCTATGCTTTGATGTTATTATGTTTCTTTGACTCTACAGGTGTTCTTTGAAGCGGGACAAGTGAGGAAAGAGTGGTGAAGCTCTGTCAAAGGGGGGAGGAAACAAGCAAGGAGCCAAGCGAAAGACTGAGGTTGGTACTCTCTGGTTATCTCTCATCTATCTCTCATAAAGGAAGACACAAGTAACTTTAGTTTGTTTGTTTCTAAGATGGCTACCTGTCTTAGTGGGACTAATAGCTCTGAATGGACAATAGTTTTCCCGGTAATAGGTAGCATTGGGCTCCCTATTGGCAAATATTTTGGGTGGTAACAGTAGCTCCTCGAAGGATAGAGGGTCATAGATTAAGCTCCCCTCTAATGTCAAATTCTTCTTCTTTTAGATTTAATAATGTTTAGCATATGAGTAAGGATGAATAATGACGATGCATGATGATGAGATACTTGTGATTGGAAATGATTTGATGACAGGATACACGTGACATAATGCAAGAAGAATTATCCCTAGTTGAGAGCGAGTGCCAAAATATGAAACTGTGGTTAACTTCCACCTTGTATAGCTCATTTTATGGAAATGATGATTGAATTGAATTCCTCTTTTCAAGAGGAGAAAAATCGACCTAAATATCACTCAAAATGGATAAGGGAAAGTGTACTTATGAAGAAAATCCCACATGTGCATATTTGATAAGGTCGGCCCTAAATAAAGGCGGACATCCTGGGAGGCTACAAATAAAGTGACCTATACCTCATTTGGACATCATCATGAGACACTTTTCTATCTTGGTTTTTGGCTTGTATGTGTTTGAGGCTTTTCCACGGAGGAACAAATTTTCTCAAAGATGAAATTGTAAGGTCTGAAGCTTGCATTTATTTTTTGGGGTTTTGTGCCTCAGTGGCAGGCACTTGACAAAGAGATCTCAATTGCAATCACTTGCTACCAGGATCATCCGCGTGACCAAAGCATCCTAGTTTCATGCACAACTCATCCTCCATGCGACCAACATCTTGGGTTTCAGAATCTCAGTTGCAAACTACAGTCGTTCACTTTAGGCTCCAAAGAGAGACTATAAGCTTCCCAGTCGCACACATGACTCCTCCTCCATGCGACCATGACCTAAATGATGCAATTTAAATTGTCTGAAGATTCCACTCAATGACCACAATTTTTGACAGTTGACCACAGACAATTACAGTTCATTAGAGGCTTCAGAATCATGATTTTGAGTCTAAGCATTTTTGGGTTCATTTCATGGATGTTGTAGTTGCTTTTGATTAATAATTGTATGAATGAAGATATGGATCATTACACTCTCTTTTTCTGAATCATTTGATGACAATCTAATAAGAATAAGAATTTGAAACAGTTTTCCCCTAGTCTCCGACCAATCCTAGTGTCTTTATGTGTGAATGCTTTTCTTCTATTGTTCCTTTATGTTTTGCTGCATTGATGATGTTGACATTGTTCTTTATATATAATTGCATATGTTGTTGAATAATGATGTAAATCTGAATAATGTTATGATGTTATGGGGTGAATGTAATGTGTTAATGAAAAAATTCAATTATCAAAGAAAATAACAATATATCCCTAAGAAAAATTAACAAAACCCAAGAAAAGAAAATTCAAGAAGAGAGGCTCAGGAAAAAAGAATTTCCTCTCCAAGCAAGATAGTGATGACTTTGATGAAGAAGAATATGATCAAAGTAGAAAAATATTGTTCATGGCCTTCACAAATGAAACAAATAATCTAGAAGAATACGAAGGAAGTATAGATGAACTATTGATTAATGCCTCACAGGAAAATGATAGACTTAGGAAAAATAATGGATAGTTATCCCAGGAAATCATCTCTCTCAAAACCAAGAAATAAGAAGCTAAAATAATAAAATAATCCTTGAGCAATAAGCTAAAGGAAAAGGAAGAAATTTATGAAAAATTGGAAACTAAAGTAGTATCTTTAAAAAGGGAGTTCGACAAAGCCAACAAGAAAATCAAGAGTTCCCAAACCTTAGATGTTATTCTTAGTGCTCAAAGGCCACCACGTGACAAAACTGGACTTGGCTATACGAGTGAATCCTCTAACTCAAAGGAAAAACCAATGTTCGTCATGAAGAAAAACCTAGAAGTTTTGTTGATGTCCTTAAAGGATCTCATCACAGTAATCCTACAAGAAACAAAGTTCATCCAAGGAATGAGCAACAATTCCTCCCCACAATGAACTTCTCATCAAGGCAATCTTATTTTAACATGTATCAAACTATTTTTCTTAGTCACTATTTCTTTTGTAAAAATTATAGACATCAAGCAAAACACTACAAGGTGTTTAGGGGTAATCACCAAAATAAGAATATTGACATTAAGAGGCAAGACCAAATCAGAACTTATAATTCCTTTACTCCTATTTCAAAGTATAGTCTAGAATGTTAAAAATGCAACAATTTAGGCCATGAAGCACAAAATTGTTCACTAAGCCAATAGATAAGTTTGAAGAATGAAGGTTGAAGAATATACCCTTGAAAAATGGTTTGGTTATGTATGCTCAGAAAAGAAAATTCAGTGGTTTGTAGATAGTGGATGTTCTAGACACATGAAAAGTGACTAGAAGATGTCATCTCATTGAGAAAAGAAAAAGATGGAAATGTGACCTTCAAAGATAATGGATCTCCTAAATTGTAGAATAGACACAAAGAGTCTCAATAATGTCAAGGGAAAAGCTCATAATGTGTTATATGTTGAAGGCCTTAAGCACAATCTTTGAAGTGTTACCCAAATGTGTGATCAAGGATATGATCTCATTTTTTAGGCCAAAGATTGTGAGATAAAACATCATCTTCAGGAAGTATAGTAGGAAAATGGGTAAGAATAGCATATAATGTATACATTCTCAGTGAAATTCAAGAAGAAATATGGTACATGATTAAATTAAATGAAAGTTGGATACGACACAAACGTCTAGGACATATTAGCTTTGATAACTTGATGAAGATCAACAAAAATCAAGTAGTGGGAGACATCCCTGGAATCTCAAAGCAAGAAAATGTTATTTGTGTACCATGTCAACATGGATAAAAATAGGACTGGCTTCAAATCAAAGGAATTTCAACGTCGATGCCTCTAAAATCATTCATAAAGATCTATGTGGTCCAACCAAAACTCCATCACTACAAGGAGAAAGGTAATTTATGTTATTCATAGATGATTATACTAGAATGATTTAGGTATATTCACTTAAATATAAATCAAAAGAACTATTGTTTTAAAAATTTCACAGTAGCAGTTGAAAATGAAAGTGAGTTGAATATCAAATGCTTATGATCATATAGAGATGGAGAATTCAATGAGTTTTGTGAAAAACATGGAATTAAGAGGCAACTTTCTATTGCTATGACTCCACAACAAATAGTGGTAGAAAGAAAGAACATATAGATCTATACAGGAGTCTGCAAGAACAATGTTATTGGAATCTAACTTACCTGTTAAATTCTAAAAGGGGGCATTTGGGGTAGCAATATACATCATAAACATGGCACAACTTCGAGTAAACAATGATAAAACTCCATCCAAACTATCAAAAGGAAGAGTTGCATCTGTGAAACACTTAATTATATTTGGAAGAAAATTATTTATGAATATAAATGACAATTCACTAGGCAAGTTTGATTCTCGTATCAACGAAGGAATTTTTCTCAAGTACTCATTAAGAATCAAGACCTACAAATGTTAAAATATTCATATTTAGAAGGTAGTAGAGAGCACTGATGTAAAAATAGATAAGGCTCTTCCTGAGAAAGGAAAAGATATAACAAATGAAGAATACCTTATCCTTTCATATCAAAAAGAAAATGTTGCAAAAGAAGAGAAAGAGCCAGAAAATCAAAAGGAGGAACCAACTCAATCACCATCCAAGACAACCTTCAAGTTTTTACAGAAGCACCATCCAGAGGACCTGATTATCATAGATATGGACATAGGAATAAAAATAAGGAGAAGGATGAAAAACACACCAAAAAAGAGAGATATTTCCTTGTTATCCCAAATATAACAAAATGATATCACTCAAGCAAGGGTCCACACTAGATAAAAGCAACGGAAGAGGAGATGAACCAAATTAAAAAGAATGGAAATTGGGAACTAGTACCTTGTCCAAAGGATAAGAAAGTCGTAGGAATCAAGTGGGTGTTCAAGAAAAAAATGAATGATGATGAACAAGTCATTAAAAGAAGGCGAAATTGGTGTGCAAGTGGTATACTCAAATTGAATGAAATGACCTTGAAGATACTTTTTCTCCAATTGATAGACTAGAGGCCATAAGGATGTTTTTAACATTTGCATGTTCAAAAGGGTTGAAAGTCTATCATATGTATGTAAATTCGGTATTTCTAAATGGAAACTTAAAAGAAGAATTATACATGGAACAACCAGAAGGGTTTGGCTTGTCAACAAATAAATACTTTGTATGCAAATTGAAGAAGGTATTATATGGTTTGAAACACGCTCCAAGAGCTTGGTATGCTAGACTTGATCATTATATTCAACAACAATAGTTCAAGAAAGGAGTTGCAAGAAACAACCTTTACATGAAGATGGACAAAGATAATCTTATAATCACACTAGTATACGTGGATGATCTAATTTTTGGCAGCAACAATGATGAAATGATTCACAAAATTGCCAGAGAAATGTCAAAAGAATTTGAAATATAAATGATTCGAGAGTTGTCTTTCTTTCTTGGAATTCAAGTAACTCAAACCAATGTTGGAATGTTTATAACACAAATAAAGTACGTTAGAGAAATGCTTAAGCGATTTGGGATGGAAGAATGTGTTGTTGTAACCAAAACTATGATTGCAGGTTGTAATCTAAGGATGATGAATCTCCTATAGTGGATGCAACTCCATACGTATCAATGATTGGAGGTTTTTTATATCTAACAACTTCATGACCAGACAAGGGGAGCAACAAGAAAGTTTTAGAATGTTGCCAGCAATAACAAAGGGGGAGATTGTTAAGAAATTAATTGTTATTGATGTCAAAGGTTGTTTGACTTAAGGTAAGAATTACATGGGATTAAAGAACACTTTAATCCCATTCAAACAACATATAACATGCCCCACAATTCCTCTCAATTAAGGAAAAATATTTTTTTAAGACAAAAATATACACATATTTCCTTCAGTCTAGTCATCCCCTCTTGAGGACAAGTCGGCCCTCCTGTGGAAGTCGATCCAGTTTGTGTGACTAAAATAGTATAAATATGTGAGTTCTCTCCCTCATTCAATCAACAACTCGGTCAAGCAAGCATAAGAATTATTTGGACCTATGGGAGGAGAAGTGGTTCATATCTCATGACCCTAGAAGCAAATTAAAAGAAAGATTTATTTATTTCTATTTTTGTTCTTGACTAGGGTGTCTTGGAGGTTATTTTGATCAGAATTTGAAGCATTCTTGAAGCCATTTGTATGACCTCTTGAGGAGAAGAATTTGGCCTCTTTGTAGCACATATTTTAACCTACACATGAGAACATAACTCAAGCTTTTGTGAAGCAGACCTCAAACACCTGAGGATAGACCTCAGCCCATGTACATATGTTTTGTTTGCATCTTAAACTTGGCTTGTAGCCTCAGTTCGTACATGTCTATTTGCCTCTGAAACGACCTATAGCCTCAATTAGGACCTATCTATTTTCCTTTAAAACTCGGCCTATAGCCTTAGTTTGGACCTCAATATTTGGGCTCTATCTACCTCAATTTGAACCTCAATATTTGAGCTATACTACCTCACTTTGGACCTGTGTTTTTCATCTTTGTACGAAATTTGTTTGGAGCTTGTTAGGGGATATCTTGGAGTTATTTCTGATAAATTTTTGAAGTATCTTGAAGACCATTTTGGAGTCGATATTGAGATCATACTTGGAGTTAAGTTTGAGAGTTTTCCTTGAAGATTATTGAAGCCATTTTTGAGTTATCTTAAGCAGTTCTTGGAGACATTTTGAAGCAACCTCTTGAAGTATTTGAAGCAACCCTTGAAGAGATTTTGGAGTAGCTATTTGAAGCCACCTTGCAGACATCTTGAAGAAGGACTTTGGAACTATCTTGGTAAAGTTTTAATTAGTTTTTTTTAGAATATTTGAAGTATTTGTAAAGGTTGGAGTCTAAGAGGATTGGTGTCCTCATCATTTGAACAATAATTATATAAGTTATTTTTAATTTTATTTATTTTTTTTGACATAAATTATGATTCTAATTAATAAAATATTAATTGGAAAATAAACAATTGAAATAAATATTGATTCACCCCCTTCTTAGTATTTCCAACATGATAAACATGTAATGGAGTTTGTTGCAACCTTGAAGATGCCATTGTGGGAGCTAGAAGAAGATATGCAAGAGGCATACCTACATTTATTTTACTTGCACATATGTATATAATGCATTGAGGATGGTAATAAATAAGAGGCATGGGAATGTAACATACCTAGAATATTGTTCTATGGTATTGTACATATTTCTATTAAAATAGTGAGCCAAGTTGTGTTGGGCTTGCATTCCTATGTGAATACATTTGTTTTGGGGCCTATGTACTTATGTTATGTGTTTTGAGGTTAAATTTCTTGTGGGGTTAAGCTCAAAGAACCTATGTGCAACAAGGAAAATGAGCCTAATGTTGTAATATGTCATCACACCATGTTAATATGATACACCATGATTGTATACCACCAGATGAAAAGAGTATGGGGAGATAGAACACCACAATATGGAAAATAAAGGGGGTGGAAACGTGGTATAAGTTTGAAAAGTGAGGGGAAATTGGTCTAGGAAAGTATCCAAGTGGTGAGGGTTAGTCCCTCAAGAGAAACTCAATAGAAATCACTCATGCATGCAAAGGTCATGTTCTAATCATTCTAACCTTTATTCCCTAGCGTCATTGATCCATAATTGTATACATATACTACTGGTTGTAACCCATGGTGCATTGCTAGTCCATTATATTGATTGCTACCTAATTATGTTATATATTTGTTAAGTGATCCTAATCAACCCTTGAACCCTATAATTCAATAAATGATTGCAAATTCCACCATGGAAATGGATGACCTATTCTCCTTGCTTGTCTTGAGTGAAGCCGAAGCTTGGATGGGGGATTGGTTGGGCCAATGTACCTAGTAAATTATAAGTCCAAATCTTCTTACTCACCTTAGATGAGGTTGGAGCTTGGATGGGGGATTGGTTGCACTAATGTGCCCAATAAATGTTATGGCCAATTCTCCTTACTCATGTTTGGAAAGGTTGGATATGAGAGGGATAATTGGTTGGGTTGGCATGGTGTACATGTATGGTATCGAATATGTGTCCATAGTTGGATCAAGGTGAGCCTTTTCCCTTGTCAAGTTAAAGCCCTAACTTAGGGCTGACCTACTACGAAGAGTTCTGATGTAGTGTGGTCTATGGTTGATGTCTAAGGCTTGCAGCTAGTTGGTGGTTAATTACAAAAGTAAAATACCCAAATTATGCGATTCAATATTGTATTTTGCACATATTCTTGTGTATAACTACTATGTATGTCTTTGTGACTTGTGGTTAATGCTAAATATATCATGTGTAAATTGTTGTGTTTAATGTTGAATTCATTCCTATGCTTAAATGTTGTTATATAATTTATGGTTTTATGCTTGCTTGGAAGACCAATCTAAGCATGTTAATTGATTACTAATAGGGTGAATTGCATGGGATAATTATGGGAGTCATGAACTCTTAGTGAATGTTATTGTAATATTTTTCAAAGAAATGAAAATGCTACATATCCTTGTTGGAATAATTTTGTATTAGAGAAGTTGTGTTATGTCTTTTTGGGGCGGAAAGACTTAGATGTATTTCTTGGATGGCGACTCTCGATGGGATGGAGTAAATGTGCTAGTTTGGTTAAACCATGAAACTTAGGCTAAATTCATTTATAAGGCCCTAAGAGTCTTTAGGATGTAAACAACTATAGTATGTATAAGTATATATAAATGAACTAACAATTGCTCACAATTTCTAAGACATGGTATCCTCCAAGAAGTAAGCCATAGAAATGACCTCTTTGTTTGTAATGGTAAGGGATTTCAATGTTGAGAGTTATTTAATTCATATAACGAAGAAGAAACTCCCTCAACTAATCCAAGTCTAGGAATTTTGGCTTCAAGGCATCCTTACAAAACCATTTCACAAGCTCACTTAATTGATAGTAGTTTTCATGTCTTTATAGGAAGATGAGGTTTTTTTTTAATCTTCATAAGTTCCCTAGGTAAGTGTTTGCCTTGCTAGAATCAGTTCCATTCCTTGGAAGAAGGTTGAAAACCCCTAATTGAAGCCTATAGTTTTTAGGAAATTCAGGGATGGAAGTCTTTAACACTAACCCCAAGTCACATGGGCCTATGGGGTTGTGACTATTGGCATAGCCAAAAATGGGTTAAAGAGATAGAGCTTCGTCAAGGGTGGATGTTCTAATTATACCAACCATTTAAATATATGGGCATTCAAAAAGTTTAATAAAGCAATTTTTATGAGAAACTTGGGTGCCAAAGGTTTGGAAGTGTTGGAAATAATACTGAGAGGGGGTGGGGGGGGTGAATCAGTATTAGCAAATCACTAATTTTTCATTTCCATAATCAGATTCATATACGCTACTTCAGTTAAGGGAACCCATGTGTACACGCAACTGTGTTTAATGCAACTAGTGTATATCCAGTAAACTTATGATTCAATTAATCCATTATATGTTGATCTTTAATCAGTGCATCAGAACTTCATTAACCATATAAACAGTAAACAGGTGCAGGTAAATAGAATATATCATCACACATGAGAAACACACATGAACACCATGATATAAGGTGGAAACCCAATGCAGGACAAAAACCACCTGCTATCGTCTTCCTTTAATATAAGAAAAACCTGTTTACAATCTTGTACTAGCACAAACTCATACCAGGTATGCAGGCACCCACCTGCAGAAGGCTACAACATTCTCTCATTCTCCAGCTACTATTGGAAGGGAGCTACAACCCCCTAGCTCTTGTACTAGCCGATATGTTTACTAGTATGTAGGCGCCAGCCTACTGAAGGTTCCAACCTTCACTCGTTTTCCAACTGCTACTGGAAGGGAGCTCCAACCCCCTGGCTCTTGTACTGGCTGATATGTTTACCAGTACATAGGCGCCCACCTACAGAAGGCTACGACCTTCTCTCTTTATCCAGGGACCACGTTCCATAAATTTTCATACTGGATACTCCTGAATCACAACACCATAATCTGAAGGCCATGTTTCATCCAATCTTCATACTGGACCCATCAACAACATTGAAGCACAAAATTAATTACCACTACAATACACCCATCAACTACACCTACATCATCAATCTCTGAATCACCCAACACTGAAACACTGAAACCTTATTAACAAAACATAGTCACCAGAACACAGAGCAAACCACAGAATTCTGCAACAACAACTAGATCCAACTGCAACTTCAAATATCATACTTCATATTGTATACGCTACTCTGATGAGTCAAAACAGCGTGTATATGCGCTTTTACCAAAGTGAACCTGCGTACAGATCTAGAAATATTTACTCATAACTTTGCAGATATTCCAGACATTAGTCATACCGAGATCATAACATTTATACAATAAAACATGCGTCAATAATTCAGATCTAGTCTATCCATGATTAAACCACATAATGATAATACATTCCAAGCCTTATGATCCCGATCCATCATCCATCTTCAACCGCATAAGTGCATTCTTGGTTCAGATCAAGCAAAGCATCAGAAACCCATAACCAACATACTAGATCTGACACTTCATCAGATATTCATCACTTGCACACTTGCACCTTGCCCTAATGATCTTCTTCTCCTTATATAGGTTTAGGCATCTCTCAATACCATGGTCCAAAACCACGTAGGACCGATACCTTGGACCCAATACTTGGGGTCAATACCTCGGACCAAATACCATGGATCAAATACCACGGACCAAAACTTAGTTTTCCAACATGTACGTGCCTTTTCTTCTGTGAAAGTGTGTGTGTACATTATACATGCCTTTGTATATAGTGAACCTGTGTGTATACGTG
Source organism: Pinus taeda (assembly GCA_000404065.3). Taxonomy (NCBI): domain Eukaryota; kingdom Viridiplantae; phylum Streptophyta; class Pinopsida; order Pinales; family Pinaceae; genus Pinus; species Pinus taeda. Next base: position 54,430 of record APFE030451154.1, on the reverse strand, counting down.
GCTTGGTCAATGGTGAACCTACGTATACCTTTATTTCTTTATTCTTGTTGTTTACTTGCTATACTGTGATCTTTCATCTGAGAGAGTTGCCATCAAGGACAACAATTGTGTCATACCTGTATCATAATGCCAACAATCCCCCCCTTTGGACTTGATAGCAACAACCACACCAAGTCACTCTCCCCCTTTGACATCAAGGGCAAAGGGCGGACCAAGATATTCTCTCCCTTGATATACATTTTGTTGTCCATACTCCCCCTGAGTACATGCTGAAATCTCTGATCGAGCTCTCCCTCTGTACATGCCAAGATGTACCAATCCATCCATGCTCCCCCTGAGCACATGCAGAGTCTGCAAAAATATTTTTCAAAAGAATAACATGACTCTAAAACTCAACTAAGTGAGTATGACCTTCCTATGACTCATACATACATCAATCTTCTAACCAAGTGGGGATACACCATTTTGACTCATCCACCCAACCAAGTGGGGATATATGAAATGTTTATACATGACTGAAATAGACATTATTACATCATCCTTCCCATGCAAATTAGGGTTACAAATTAGTTCTTTTCATGACCTTTACATCAAATGATACATATAACTTTTATAACAATGACCAGTAATCTAAAACAGGACCATGATAGTCATCAGCAACTATCATACACCATATATGATCTGCACCATAAGCATCTGTCACCAACATCAAGACTCGTAACCTGAAATACCATTCTCTTGGCAAACCAACAATCATTTAGCCACATAAGCATCATCACCAAATATTTCTAATGCCAACAATGCATTTATTCAAAGCATATGCTCCCCTTGAACCTGTTCCATCTGTTCACTGACAGATCTAATCATGCATATATTAGCAAGAAGTATCAAGGCGTCATTATCATCAAGTTAGGATCAAAATCACTTCTAAACAACATCTTATTTGTACCAACACATTTCCACACATCATCAGCAGATTGTAACTGTTAGGGCCTAAATCTACCTCAAGCTGAGAAAGGTAGGATCTAGGGTAACATCAAATCACGCTTAACTTGGTAGCTAGCCCTACCAAGTTGGGAGAGGGCTCTCTCCTTGTCAATATCAGAAAAATATGATCAATGATGCTTGAGATGACTGATGTGAAGACTGATTTTAGGCTAGGTATGTTTTTAGAAGAGTTTGATTGAATTTGATGATGTTTTGTTGGCTCAAATGTGAAAGGCAGATCTGGGTCTGGGGAATGAGGCTCAGTTTTGCAAAGATCTCTATGGGGCGAGGTAGGAAAATGGTTTGGTACTTCAAAATGAGTGAGATGGATAGCTTTTAGACTGGTAAGGAGTTGAATAGGGCATGAAAGTCTCAAGGATCCTCTTCAAACAGGTGAAAACATAAATAACTAAACAAAACTCTAGGTAGAGCACTGCAAAACAATGAATTCTACCTTTATCCTTGTTTCATTTAGTTAAGATGAACAGAGAGAGATTATGGCATACATAAAACACATGTAAACTTGCAATTACAAAATGAAACACAATACCAAATCAAGTTGCCACAAGAATCCCATAAAGTGATGTAAACCCTGGTCTATTCCTTTGCCAAACTGCTGAAATGAGTATACAATAAATCTCCAAGCTTTCCCAAAAGTCCAACCTTTGCTAATGACTGAAAAACTAGTAGATATAGGAAATAAACAACTAATCCTAGCCTTAGGGGTCTAGCTCCTAAGTTTAAGATTTGTTCCAACAAATTCTAAATTGAGAACAAAAAAGTAGGCAGTGGAACAACTTGCCTCTAAAAATTAGGGAACTGATTCTTTCAATTGCAAACTACCTTTTCATGGATGAATCTACCTCTATGAGTGAAAATTTAGCATAATTACATCAAAATCCATCAATTCATATTAAATTACATTATTATTTTGACTATTAGAAAGAAAAAAGTCAAACTGTAAGGAAACTAGGCGAAAAACAAAGTTTTTTGGCCAAAATGAGCAAATTTCATCCTATGCGCCTTGCTGATTTCCCTATGCATAACGCTTTTTTGAAGCTGATTTCAGAGGCCCTTCCGTGCACCAAATTTTCTCCAAATGTTCTTGTTAGAAAGGTCTATCTGTCTACTCTCCCGAACAAGTGGAATGTTTGCATTTGGCCTCCATTTGCCCCTCCAAAACTGAGTTCTCCCAACACTGCTTCCTGTGTGTCCAAAAAGAGGCAGAAAGATCATTTTTGAGGTGTTTTTGACCTTTTTGGAAGCTCAAAACCTATCAAAATTTCTTGGAAATGTGAGGGAATTCATATTTTTCCATGAAAAATCCAAAAATTATGATTTTTCCTCAAAAGGAGGTCTCTAGCAGAAGCGTGTGCCAAGTGGCGCAGCGCATCAGGCAGAAAAACCTCTTTTTTAGGCCAAAAATTCAAAATTTGCAAAAAGCGTCCCAAATTTCTTGAAATTTGAGCTGAGTGTCCTTCATTAAGTGTTATGTTGGGCTAAGGAAGCCTCAGCCAAGATCTGGAGTCTATCTTGCTCTTTTCTCTTCCTTGATGCTTTCTTCAACTTGGCCTTCAAAATCCGGATTCTTGCTTTGCACACCTTGTTTCTCGCCAAGTAGTGGTAGTCCATGTGCCTCAACATTTTTTTCTCTCTGTTGGCCTTCTCTAGCATTTTTTCCAAGTGCATATTTTCCCTCTCAAGCCAAAATTCACTATCAACATCAATGTCTTGTTCAAGTGGTGTCAGCTTGATTTTCCTCCTTTTGGCAGCTTATCAGTTTTCTCGTATGTTTTGTAGCTCCACGATGGTTTGTTGATCCTCTAGCTGTTTGTTTCTTTGCTCCAGATATTTGATTATCCATTTGGCTCTTTCTAGGTTGAGAGACAAATCATGAATGTCAGCTTGTTGTTCCTGAATGATCTCCTTGAGCTTTGAGCTTTGGGAGCCCAAATCGGTGTCATAGTCCTAAATAAGAATGAAATCTATCTCTTGTCATCCTAAAGGCCCCTCATCATGTAATGGATGCTTACCCTTTTCCTGTACCTGCTTTGTTGATGGAGGAAACGAGACCCCTTCCACCCTAGGTGGAGATAGTACTCGTTTTCCTGCTGCAAACAACATTCTAGCGCCCTTTTGGTATGTGACAAACACTGGCACACTAGTGGTTTGTGTCTCATGAGTCTCCTGCTGATGTGAAGGCCCTCCTACCTCATGAAAAACTTCTGGGGGTACTTGAGGACCTGTAAAAACCTCATGTGAAATGAAATCCTCCCATGAGATGTTCAGTAAACCAAGCTGATGCAAGACCATAATTTTGATTAGTGCAAAATGATATATGTTGTTATATTGTTGCTGAGGAGGCTTCCTGTGCACTAAGGTCGTCATCTTCTCAATGTTCCGGCAAGTAAATTAAGGGAGATTCATCATTCTCACCCTAGTGAAGTGCATCAACAATCTGATGTGGTAAGCATACGGGCGAGAAAATCTGCCCTCACAACTGAAATATTTAATTATGAGTTTCATCAAGGGAGCATATGTGTCCTACAGATACTTGAAAGGAAAAACTCTATTGATATGTCTCTGAAAACCAGCCTTGATGTAAGGCTCATAATGCTCTTTATATATCACCTGCTTCTTATTCCATTGCTCACCTACATTTGAAATGGCAGTTGCTTGAGCAATAGTCTCAGGTGTCCAGGTGAATGTCACACTTGCCAAAGTGACAGATGGAGCACAAACAATCTGGCCATCTCATGGTGGTACTTGACTCTCTCTACCATCTCACAGAACTGATAACAAGATTGGTTTTGAAAGCATGTGACAGCAAGAAAACAGGCCAACAGCACGGAAAGTGAAGTAGGCTCCTCCCGGTTATGTTTTCCACCCTTGTGAGGCCTCCTTGGTGCATGCATTTCTCTAGAAGAATCACTCATTGTCTCCTCATATTTGTCATAGGAAGAATCTGACTCCATGTTTTCCAATGTTTGAGTTTCCTTAGATGAGTATGAAGAGATTTTATGGTGTCTTTAGGTTTTTGCTGCCAAATACATGAATGTATGAGGGATTGTGGAGGGAATGTGTATGCGGGGTTTGGGAATGTTGCTGATAAGTTTTTGGGGAATAGAAGGGTTTAGGGAATAATATTTGGGCTTTGGGACAATAATTAGGGCTTGGGGATATTTTGACTAGGGTTTGGGATAGCGGGAATAGGGATTTAGGATTAGTAGCTTTAGGGTTATGGGGATTAGAGAGTGGGTAAATGAGAATGAAAAGGGAGGGAGAAAATGAAGTGAGGGGATGAAAATGATATGAGTAGTTTTAGCAGCAAAATAGGCAAAGTGTAAACCCTATGAAATTGTTTTTAACAAGAAATGCAAGGAGGTAGGGTTTCAATTTTTTACCACTAATCACCATAAACACCAAGATAAATTTATCTATTGGCGATGAGGGCATATTAACTTACTTGGACAATTGGGGATTTAACAATTTTGTAAGTTTGGAAGAAGTTGTGAGTGAAATCGGCCTTGCAGTCCTGTGCGTGATGCCACCTCATAAGTGCGCTGCGTTGCCTCAATGCACCGCGCCAGTTATAAAATTACATTGTTGAATGCTACCCAATGCGTCGTGCCCGCACCCTAGTGCGTCGCACCTGGGGTTTCCCTTGTTTTGGCACAAAAATCACTCTCTTGGCTTTTGGAAGACCAATATACTTGCTCTCTTTCTCTTGAGGACACAAATGAACCTTATTGATATGAATACACTTTATATACATATGGTTTTTATTTTTCACTTACAAAAGCCCACTCTTCTAATGTTTGATTTTGACTTGCTTTTAAAACTTTGTTTTTGGGCAGTTTGCTTTATTTTTGCCTTCGATGGACTGAATGCTTTGACTTTTTTGTTTCTTTTGCAGGTGGTGAAGTTGCAGAGCCTTGGAAAAGTGACCAAGGCTGCCTCTAAAGTTATTACATATAGAAAAAATGAAATTACATCAAATTTGTACATGAAAACATAAAAACTTTGTTTTTCCTCAAAACGGGGTTTTGAGGAAAAATCAATCACTGAGCATGTGATTATGGAAATTATTGTTGCTGAAACTTTATTTGACATCCTCATGTGCCTGCTGACCTTTATTGAGCGTTTACAAGACCTTATTGACGAAACCCTAGACCTAATGAGACCTAAAACCCTAAAAAAGACTTTTGCAAATTTAAAGACAAAAAATTACTGCAGATGATCTAGATGTATGAAAATGGGCCAGTAGATAAAGAACATGAGGGAAAATGTATAAAATGCCACTACCATCAAATGATCCATGATCCTAATGGAATGCAGCTGATTGGATGAGACCCCTAACATGAAATGCAACAAGAGAATTTAATCACTGATGGAAGGATGAAGATACCGACACTAACAGTAACCATTATCAAACAGAGCAAATAATTGACTGAATCATATCAGACCCTTTTTCTTGAGTCTATTCCGCTGCTTTTCCTCAAACCAACATATACACGACTATGCAGCGTTGAACTCACATATACATGCAACTTGTGTTTATGAAACTTGCGTATGATATTTAGAACACTAAGGTTCCACACCTTCAGCTCCCTCTGAGTCTGTCATGTCTGTATACTCTGCTATGCCACATCTTTCTGACTGTACTTCCTTTTTCTTCCATATCTTCGACTGTGATGATGTTTTATCCTTTTGGTATGGTGCCCAAAATCTTCTCCTGCATTCCTTTGCCATATGTCCAAGCTTGTTACATGCATAACATCTTATATGTTTCATATTCCTTCTATAGCAGTCAATGGCTTTGTGACCAAACATATTGCAAGCAAAACAGTATCCCTTAAAGTACCTGGAACGTGATGATCTTTCTGTGTGATGGTCTTGAACCATTCTACTTCTGCATTTGGCTGCAACATGCCCAAACTTATGACATATAAAACATGAAACATTATTCATCAAAGGAAATAACCGTCTATCACTTCCACAATTAGGAGTAAAGGATTTTCTTTGAAGAATTTCTTTCTTTGGTTGTTGATGGGGTTGACCTCTCATCTCCTTGTTGAGCATTTCATATTTTGTATTAGAGTTCCTTGCCTCACCTTGTGAGCTAGATTCACCTTCAACATATTCATAAAAACCAAGACCAGTTTTGATAGCAGTCGACCTTTGACTACTAAGAATATCATCCAAAATCTTAGTACTGTCTTGAAATTGTAATAGTTTATATTTTTCTTTTAATTTATCTTTCAAGATATTTACCTAAACCTAATGTTGTTCTTCCTTTTCCAGATATTGCTTCGTCAAGATTTATTTAGACTTTCTTCCTTCTTACACTTGTTGCCTTAGTTTGAGAATCTCATTTTCTTGTTCTTCATTCTGCTCCTGCAACATATGACGTACTCTGAAGACACACTCCCGTTGAGCTTTTAAGTTGATAACTTCTTCTTTGAGGGCATTCTCCCTTTTGTTAAAGAGATCTTGTTGATCTATGATTTTATCTAATGCTTCATTTGCTTGTTCATCTTCAGTCTGAGGTGATTCAGAATCTAAATACTTGCTTCCACTTAACGACAAGCTGTCATTGTTCCTTTGAGCTATCTTCTTTTTCTGACGCGCTTTCTCTCCCATTGTTCTACGGATCTCCTTCAAGCGATCAAGCTTATACCAAAGGACCTACTTCGATACCAATTATTGGAAATAATACTAGTGGGGTGAATCAGTATTAACAAATCACTAATTTTTCATTTCCATAATCAGATTCATATATGCTACTTCAGTTAAGGGAACCCGCGTGCACACGCAACTGTGTTTAATGCAACTAGAGTATATCCAGTAAACTTATGATTCAGTTAATCCATTATATGTTGATCTTTAATCAGTGCATCAGAACTTCATTAACCATATAAACAGTAAACAGGTGTAGTAAAATAGAACAAATCATCACACATAAGAAACACACATGAACACCATGATATAAGGTGGAAACCCAATGCAGGACAAATACCACCTATTGTTGTCTTTCTTTAATATAAGAAAAACATGTTTACAATCTTCTACTGGCATAGACTCATACCAGTATGCATGGACCCACCTACAGAAGGCTACAACCTTCTCTTGTTCTCCAGGTACTACTGGAAGGGAGCTACAACCCCCTGGCTCTTGTACTAGCCGATATGTTTACTAGTACGTAGGCCCCAGCCTACTAAAGGTTCCAACCTTCACTCATTTTCTAGCTGCTACTGGAAGGGAGCTCCAACCCCTTGGCTCTTGTACTAGCCGATATTTTTACCAGTACGTAAGCGCCAGCCTACAGAAGGTTACGACCTCTCTTCCTCCAGGGACCACGTTTCATAAATTTTCATACTAGATACTCCTGAAGCACGACACCATAATCTGAAGGCCACATTTCATCCAATTTTCATACTAGACCCATCAATAACATTGAAGCATAAAATTAATCACCACTGCAATACACCCATCAACTACACCTGCATCATCAATCTCTAAATCACCCAATACTAAAACATTGAAACCCTGTCAACAAAACACAGTCACCAGAACACAGAGCAAACCACAGAATTCTGCAACAACAACCAAATCCAATTGCAACTTCAAATATCATACTTCATATTGTATATGCTACTCTGATGAGCCAAACCAACGTGTATACGTGCTTTTACTAAAGTGAACCCGCGTACAGATCTGCAAATATTTACTCATAACTTTGCAACTATTCCAGACATTAGTCATACAAAGATCATAACATTTATACAATAAAACATGCGTCAATAATTCAGATGTATTCTATCCATGATCAAACCACATAATGATAATAAATTCCAAGCCTTATGATCCTGATCCATCATCCATCATCAACCACATAGGTGCATCCTTGGTTCAGATCAAGCAGAGCATCACAAACCCATAACCAGCATACTAGATCTCACACTTCATCAAATATTCATCACTTTCACACTTGCACCTTGGCCTAATGATCTTCTTCTCCTTATATAGGTTTAGGCTTCTCTCAATACCATGGTCCAAAACCACGTAGGAGCGATACCTTGGACCCAATACCTAGGGTTAATACCTCAAACCAAATACCATGGATCAATACCAAAATACCATGGACAAAATACCACGAACCAAAACTTAGTTTTCCAACATGTACGTGCCTTTCCTTATGTGAAAGTGTGTGTGTACGTTATGTGCGCCTTTGTATATAGTGAACCTACGTGTATACACGGCTTGGTCAATGGTGAACTTGCATATATCTTTCTTTCTTCATTCTTGTTGTTTACCTGCTATACTGTGATCTTTCATCTGAGAGAGTTGCCATCAAGGACAACACTTGTGTCATACTTGTATCATAATGCCAACAGGAAGGTGGAACCCACAACATTCAAACACAAAATCAGAGGAACCTTGACATCCAAGTTATAAAGAAACCGCAAGTCTAGATTTTTATAAAAAGGTACATTTTAAGATTTCCTTGATCTAAATTTTAACCATTGAAAGAGACTGGTTCTTAAATATGGATGTATCCAAAATATCTATAGTTCAATAGTTTCCCTTTCATTTGATTACCAAGATCCTTTATTGTTTCCTAGGATAATTTAGTAGTTATCATTTTCATCAATTAGTAGTTGCATCATGTCACACAAGTAAACTGCACCCAAGTTGTTTGTTGATGTGGAAATTTAAATTTTCTCAATTTAATCAAGGACATTTTCATCATGGCACCTTAAATATCATGCAATAAATAACCACTGGCCTCCCCAAACGAGCACTTGAAGAGCAAGATATATGCAAAGGATATACCTTGGGGAAGCATGCAAAATCCACATTCCATGATCGAGACACTAAAGCACATGAAGTCTTGGAAAGGATCCACTCTGATGTTTGTGGACCTTCCTCGAAAACCTCCACTACCAGACACAAATATTTTATAATTTTTATTGTTGACTTCTCAAGGAACTGATGGATCTTCTTCATGTGGAAGAAAGATGAAACATTTTCCATGTTCGTAGAATTCAAATCATTGGTTGAGAAAGAAATTGGTAAGAAGGTGAAGGCTTTGAGGAGCGATAATGGAGGTGAGTATGTTTCAAATGAATTCAAAAATTTCTATGTGCAAGAAGGCATTCAAAGAGAGTTGACAACACCTCACAACCCACAACAGAATGGGGTGGCTGAGAGGAAGAATCAAAGCATTGTGGGAGATGTGAGAGCTATGTTACATGACCAAGGCCTACCTCTACATTTGTGGGTTAAGGCATTTAAAACAACGATCTACTTGCAGGATTAAGGTCCTCATGATATTCTTGGTATGATTACCTCGGAGGAGGCTTTCTCATGGAGGAAGTTGGATGTGTCACACTTCAAGATTTTTGGAGCCTCTGTTTACTCCCATATCTCCAAAGAATCAAGGAATAAGCTCGAGCAGAAAGCAAAGTTGGGGGTATTCGTGGGTTACACATAAACTCCTCACAACTACCGTGTGTACTTACCTTCCCTCATAATGACAATAGTGCGATGGGATGTAAAGTTTGATGAGGAGAAAGCAATGTGGTGCTCTCTTGAGAGGGAGCTTCTGTTAAATTGGCAATTAAGGCCAAACTCCATGTGGGTCAGCTTATTTATGGCAGCTGATATTTTTATTGGATCCCTCTCGTCGAGAGGTGTAGGATTGATCCAAAGATCATCCAATTACGATAAGTATTTATGGAGATATGAATTTATTTTGATTATGGATTTATTATCTAGCCGACCAGCAACTTATGTAGGCTCAAGAAGCCCAAATGTCATGTCTATTCAACCTATATGTTTTGGTATAAATAGATGAGGATTTGAGGTCATTTGAGACACATTCTCCAGGTGAACTCCTCCTTTCCACGTCTTGGGTTTTTGGAGAAGGAGAAGACACATAAAGAGAATATGTTGGATGCCCTAGCTACAAATATAGTTGTAGTAGAAAGAGCCACAATCCATACCCTATGATGAGGGCACATCCTCGCAGTAGATGAGGTCTTATCTACGCTAGAAAATGAAGATCTATCTACACACCGTAATAAGAGATATTTACACGCAGTTCATGACAACGTGATGCCCTATACGTAGCAATGGAAGACTTCTACACTTAGTCAACGTAAGACCATATACGTTGTTCATGAAACACGCAGTTCATGACAACATGATGAATTTGCTCCGTTGTGTAATAGAATACGCAGATATACATATGCAACAGCATAAAGACTCTATACTTTCCTGGAGACAGTCTATACACATCCATGGAATATGCGGTCTTGGAAATATTGAAACGCAGTCTTGAAGACTGATCCCACGTAGTCAACATATTGTTATGAAGACTCATTTTCAGGTCATACGTTGGAAGTTCTTATACACTGCAATAGAAACCAAATGCAAAATAATGGAAACAATATGTAGTTATAGAATCTATACAGCAAGGGAATGCAGCATCATATTCTGTCCAAAAGCCTCAATATGCAACGCAGTCTAGAGATGAACGATGTCAATGGAACGCAACATCATACGTTGTCCAGAAGCAACATAGTCAAGGGATGAACACAACACTCATACGCTAAACCATAACACACAGTCAAATGTAGCCACAGTCTATACAATCACCGTAATGCTCTCATCTTTTATACGCAGGGCAGAGAGTTGATCTGTGCTCCTACTAGCTCATCAGTAATGTCTCCGCATCAATTTAAGGATGAGCTTCTTAATCATTGTCATCTCATAGTTATCAATACAGTTAATATATAGTATTTATATGAAACTGTCAATATAATAATGTAGCCCTAAATGAAGTTATCTAACAAAGAGCATAGTGAAGATCTCAATAGATCTCATCATTGGAAAGATGATGTTGGAATAACTTCAAAAGGTACTGCAATCTTGATCTCAGTTAAGGTGCAGCAATGGTGCAACTATGATGAATGATGCAATGGGCAGCATCATGATAAATGAGATCATGAGCATGGTTAGGATATTCCGACACATAGGAAATAGTTAAGTTCAACTTGGTCTAGTATAGAGTTAGGTATAGAGTTAGGTAAAGTGTGTTTCTTTACCGTTGTACATTTTGTAACTTACAATCCGACGGTCACGATATGTAGTGATCCGACGGTTCATTCTCTCCTCGGTATTACCGACACTTGATCCGTGGCTTGACACCCGATTGGTCCATGAATTCTATTTAAAGCGCATGGAGGGTTATTTGTAGGTTAACCGTGCATGAGAGAAGCTTATGTAAATTTTCATTCTTTTAATAATAAATTGCCTGTAGTGGCCACGTTGGCACAGGCTGTGGACTGTTTCCCTCTTTGAGGGTTTTACCACGTCAAAATACTGGTGTATTGATATGTGATCTGTTTGTGAGCGGTGTCCTTTTGGTGTTCTGTCTAAGGAACTTACCCTGTAAATTCCTACATGGTATCAGAGCTATTTGAGGGCCGCGTCCGTTGGTGATCCAAATCTGAAGCCGTAGAACTGCATGCGGCTGTCGTTTCCTAGATCTACTGTTTCTGACTGCTTTCGGGCCGAGAGGACTGCTCTGTTGTGTTCGGAGCATCTGTTCCAGTGAGGAACCCATTTCGTTTCACGCGAAAAGGTTTCCGGTAGCCCTATCTGCGTCATTTTTAAGATCTGGAGGTATACAGTCTTTATTTGCAGTTTACTGTTATTTTCTTTCTGCTTATTTCGGTTTCGGTTTATTTAGTTTTTTTTAACCGGATCTATACCTTTCATTTCTGCGTATGCTCTTTGCCCTGCGACTCTGTGCGATCTGGGCAAATCAGAAACAGAAAGGAAGATTTTTTTTCTCATGCGTATGCTCTTTTCCCTGCACCTTAGTGTGATCTCGGAAAATCAGAAACATTAAGAAAAATATTTAGTTTTTCGGCTAAAGCTAAATTTTTTTTTAATATTTAGTTTTTTGGGTAAAGCTAACTTCGAGCCATAAGGTTCGTTTTTCTTTGCATGTCCGTGTTGGGTTTTGTGTTTTGTGTTTTGTAGGAAAAAAGAGGTTTCTCAAAGCAAGCACGCAACCCAAAGCCCCCCTCTCTCTCTCTCTCTCTCTCTCTCTCAAATTTTTTGTATAGATCAATTGGTTCAAAGCTATTTTAAGAGAGTAGAGGTCTTGGGTTCAAATCTCCATTTTGTGGGGGCGTTTTTTTTCATTCGCGCACTTTGCCGGTAACTTCAACAATTTTTTTTCAAAAAGTCATAACTTCTTCATCCGGAAGCCTTTTTCAGAGCCTTTTTTTTTAAAACAGCCTAATTTTTCGAGATCTATCCATTGGAACACTTACTTTCAGTATCTTCAGCTTCATTTTTTTTTTTTAAATGGAAAGTCCGTGCCAAGTCATTCTTGACAGCACTAACTACTTCCAATGGGTATCCTACATGGAAGATTTACTTAGAAGTAAAGGTCTCTACAGAATAGCCACGGCCAAGAGAAGAAACCAACAGATGAAGACAAGGTTGCAAAATGGGAAAATAGATAAGATCAAGCACGTGGTTGATAGGGATGTCTATTTCTCCTGATCTTAGATTTCATATTGCAGAACTTGATACTCCTCATGAAGCATTGGAACAAATCACTAAAGTTTTTGGGATTAAAAATGAAATTAGAGCCCATCAACTTGAAAATGAGTTGCTTACATTGGATCCTAATAATTTTTCTTGCATTGAAGATTTCTTGTCCAAATTCAAGACCCTTAGATATCTCTTGGAAGGTGTTAAGGTTAAGAAAGAAGATAGTAACCTTATTTATTCCATCCTTACTAAGTTGGGACCAGCCTACTCTGTATTTGTTTCCACCTTCCATTCTACAAGGGAAGCTTTCATTTGTCAAGGAAAAGACTACAAAGCCCCTTCCTTTGACTCTTTTTGTGATTCTTTAATAAGAGAACAAGAAAAACTCTTACACCTTGGTCTTCTTAATCTTGGAAACTCTTCCAAGAAAGCGTTAGCCGCCCAGCAGCAACCAAATTTAAAGAATCCTAAGAAGTCATATCCTAAAAAGAATGGTCCTAACCAAACAGGGGTCCTAAGCAAACTCAGTCTCAAAATGAAAGATCATTTCAGCAAAATGATAAGACCAATAAAAACAATTGGAAGAAGACTGATAGACATTGTAACTTTTGTAATCGTGATGGCCACTTAGAATCTAAATGCTTTAAGAAGATGGAAGCCTTGGAAGCCGCAATGAAGAAACATAACATCCATGTGGAGCATTCTTCTACTTCAACTTCAACTTCATCTTCAGGAATGGCACTTTCTGGATGTCGTTGTCAATCATCTCAGTCTGGTTATGCATTGAATGTATCTTCTTCTTCTCATTCTCATGAGTGGCTCATTGATTCTGGAGCCTCTTATCACATGGCCAAAAATAAAGCCATGTTTTCTTCTTTACATGATTGTAACACCAAAAATATATATGTTGGTGATGATAGATCTCTTAATGTTGTGGGGACTGGAACTGTTCATCTAGACAATGGTCAGTTTAATGATGTATTATGTGTTCCAACCTTATCCAGCAACCTTCTATCTGTATATCAGATAACTCATCAGGTGAAGGTAAAATTGTTGAATTTTCACCTCATGATGTTGCAAGGACCTAAAGGATCCTAGACAGATTTTAGCTACTGACATTGCTGATGATTCTACAAGGTTGTATAAGTTTCACAACTTTGGGTCATCAAATCTTCCCTCAGTATTTGTTGCTCATAATGATGAAGTGAGCAACTTTGGCATGAGCGATTTGGTCACTTAAACTATCGCTCTCTT
>APFE030451154.1:24113-35108 GCA_000404065.3 Pinus taeda | reverse complement strand
TCTCCATGGCGATTGTAGCAGGATTGATGTGTTCTCTTGTGAGGACAGGATTGATTAGTTCTCCTGTCGAGGCATCCTACCCATGCAGTCTGGGACTCATGGGAAGTACCACTCATCTAATCAATGAGTAGGGAAATGAAGTTAGGGACCATAGTAGTACCGATGGACGCATCGCTATATCTACCATACTCCCTATGCTAGGATGACCTCCATTGATCTGGGATCAATGATACTAGTCGGGGACCAGTGGTAGGAGTTGTACCTACTATGACGCTGACTTCGGGTCAGTTGAGACTAGTTTGGGACCAGTGGTACATACTCTGAGACTGACTTTATGTCAGTGCAGGACTGGTCTGGGACTAGTGAGAGTGGTACATACTATGACGCTGACTTTGGGTCGGTTGAGACTGGTCTAGGACCAATTATACACTCCTTGAGCCTGCGACACTAGTCTGGGACTAGTGGTAGGAGCGGTACCTACTATGACGCTGAATTCGGGTCGGTTGAGACTGGTCTGGGACCAGTGGTACATACTCTAAGACTGACTTTATGTCAGTGCAGGACTGGTCTAGGACTAGTGAGAGTGGTACATACTATGACACTGACTTCGGGTCAGTTGAGACTGGTCTAGGACTAGTGGTACACTCTTTGAGCCTGCAATACTGGTCTGGGACCAGTGGTAAGAATGGTACCCACTATGATGCTGACTTTGGGTCAGTTGAGACTGGTCTAGGACCAGTGGTGCACACTCTGAGACTGACTTCGGGTCAATGGAGAATGGTATGAGACATTCTTGATCAATTCTTCTTCTTCATAGTTCAAACAGAGCTAAGTTGAGCAGAGCCAGAGCCAGCAGAGCTGAGCAGAGGAGAGCAGAGCCAGCAGAGCTGAGCAAAGCTAGCAAAGCCAGCAGAGCTGAGCAGAGCAGAGTTGGGCAAAGCAGTGCAGGGCACTGATGACAGAGATAGTACAGTCGGACTTATGGATCAGCGAATGGAGTTCTCCCTAGTTGAGATGGAGTGTTAAATTGGAAACTAGGGCCAACCTCCATGTGGGTCAACTTATTTATGGTAGCTGATATTTTTATTGGATCCCTCTTGTCGAGAGGTGTAGGATTGATCCAAAGATCATCCACTTCCAATAAGTATTTATGGAGATATGAATTTATTTTGATTATGGATTTATTATCTAGCCAACCAGCGACTTATTTAGGCTCAAGAAGCCCAAACATCATGTCTATTCAACCTATATGTTTTGGTATAAATAGATGAGGATTTTGAGGTCATTTGAGACACATTTTACAGGTGAACTCCTCCTCTCCACGTCTTGGGGTTTTGGAGAAGGAGAAGACACATAAAGAGAATACGTTGGATGCCTTAGCTGCAGATATAGCTGTAGTAGAAAGAGTCGTAGTCCATATGCTATGATGAGGGCACATCCTCGCAGCAGATGAGGTCTTATCTACGCTGGCAAATGAAGATCTATCTACATATCGTAATAAGAGATATCTATACGTAGTTCATGACAACGTGATCCCTTATACGCAGCAATGGAAGACTTCTACACTTAGTCAATGTAAGACCATATACGTTGTTCATGAAACACGCAGTTCATGACAACGTGATGAATCTACTCCGTTTTGTAATATAATACGTAGATATATATACGCAGCAGCATAAAGACTCTATACATTCCTGGAGACAGTCTATACGCAGCCATCGAAATGCGATCTTGGAAATATTGAAACGCAGTCATGAACCAACACAGCCTTGAAGACTGATCCCACGCAGTCAACACATTGTTATGAAGACTCATTTTTAGGTCATACATAGATACATTGGAAGACCTTATACACTGCAATAGAAACCAAATGCACAACCATGGAAATAATATGCAGTTATAGAATCTATACAGTAAGGGAAAGCAGCATCATACGCTATCCAGAAGCCTCAATATGCAACGCAGTCTAGAGATGAACAATTTCAATGGAACGCAGCATCATATGTTGTCCAAAAGAAACATAGTCAAGGGATGAACGCAACACTCATACGCTAAACCCTAACACGCAGTCAAATGTAGCCACAGTCTACACAGTCAACGTAATGCTCTCATCTTTTATACGCAGGGCAGAGAGTTGATCTGTGCTCCATTAGCTCATTAGTAATGTCTCAGCATCAATTTAAGGATGATCTTCTCAATCGTTGTCATCTCACAGTTATCAATATAGTTTATGTATAGTATTTATATGAAATTGTCATTATAATAATGTAGCCCTAAATGAAGTTATCTAACAAAGAGCATAGTGAAGATCTCAATAGATCTCATCATTGGAAAGATGTTGTAACAACTTCAAAAGGTACTGCAAGCATGATCTCAGTAAATGTGCAGCAATGGTGCAACTATGATGAATGATGCAATGGGAAACATCATGATAAATGAGATCATGAGCATGGGTAGCATGATGTAGATCATGGACAGCATGATGTATGGGCAGCATAGTGATGAGATCATGGGTTGCATGGGTAGCATGAAGCATGATGATGGATAAGATCATGGACATGGACAGCATGATGATAATCGTGATTAGTGCAACATGCAGTGGTGCAGTAAGTGGACCAGATGCAACACTACAATAGGTGAATTCGTCACCTTGAAGAATCAATTGAAGCAGAATTTCTTCAACTGATCTCATCGTTATACGAAATGATCTATGCTAGATCTAGTCAAGTCAAAGTATTGACGTCTATTGTAAATGTACTATCTCTCTCTCTCTTTCTTTGCTGAACTTTGAAGAACATAAAAGAAGAATTGATCAAGGGTTTCCCCACACATTATGGGGTTTGTCCCTGGCTAGCGCCACATCTTGTGTCCTCTTGTCTTGGCTTGTCTTCTACAATTTATATTCACGTTCTATCTGCAGTTTACTTTATGCTGATGTGATTGCTAATATGGAAAAAATAAATTAAATAATTTCTCTAGCATAGAACATACATAAACTTAACAGCTTCAGATCCCACCAGAGGAGGAGCTTTTAGCTCCAAAGGAGGAACCTTAGGAGGTTGTGGAGAAGCCACAAATTGATGAGCAGAAAGTGATACATCCACTCAAGCAGAACCATCTAGAGAAGGTAGAAAAAGAAATAAGGAAGTTGATAGACTTGTGCAGAATGCAAGGGAGAATGTGGGAGATCCTTCAAATTTGCACAGCCATAAAAGGTCACCTGAGAGGTACACTAGATACATAGCTTTAGTGACTGAGCTTGTAGAGATTGACCCATCCTCGTTTGTGGAAGAAGTAGAGAAACCTATATGGGTTGATGCAATGGTGGAGGAATATGAATCCATTGTAAAGAAAAATGTTTGGTAAGTGGTCCCAAGGCCAACAGATAAATCATTTATGGCTTCAAGATGGATCTTCAAGGTTAAGCATGCAACAGACAGAAGAATAGAGAAGGATAAGGCCATATTTGTGGCCAAAGGATTCTCTTAAGTTGATGGAATTGATTATGAGGAGGCCTTTGCTCCTATAGCAAGGTATTCATCCATTAGATAAATTCTTTCTCTGACTACACAGATGGGGTGGAAGATCCACCAAATGGATGCAAAAACAACATTTTTCAATGGGGTTATTGAGGAGGAGGTGTACATGAAGAAACTTGAAGGTTTTGAGAAATTTTATCGAGAGTATCATGTGTGCAGACTCAATTGAGCGTTGTATCGTCTCAAACAAGCACCCTGTGCTTGGTACACTAGGATCAACAATTATCTCACTGATTTGGGCTTCACCGAAAGTGAAATGAATGCAAATCTCTATCACATCTTGGTAGAAGGTAAATTGCTTATTATTTTCTTATATGTTGATGATTTGATTTTCATTGGTGATGAGCAGTTGATCAGATTTTGCAAGGAGGACCTTGTAAGGGAATTTGAAATGAAGGACATGGGTCTCATGCACTAATTCCTTAGGTTGGAAGTATGGCAAGGCGACGGGAACTATTTGTGTCTCAAGACAAGTATGCAAATGAGATACTACAAAGATTCTGCATGGAGAACTATAAACCCTTGGAGACACCTCTAGCGACCAACTAGAGGAAGGAGGATGCCACTTTAGGTGAGGAAGTCAATGCTACCATTTATCAACAACTAGTGGGTTCACTGATATATCTTGTGAACACATAGCCAAATATGTGCTAAGAATTCAACCAACTGAGCCAAGTTATGGTTAGGCCAATTAAATTATTTTGGAAGGTCGTTAAGCATGTTTTACGAGACCTCAGAGGCACTACCTAGTTTGGAATATGGTATAGATGGACAAAGGGAGTGAAGTTGTGTGGCTTCATAGATGTAGATTGGGTAGGGAGTCCAACAGACCGAAAGAGTACATCAAGTGGAATTTCAGTGTTGGGTCCACAGCAATTTCCTGATACAGTAGGAAGCAAAGATATGTGGTGCTCAGCTCAGCAAAAGCACAATACATGGTTGCAAGTCAAGCAACATGTGAAGCGATCTAGATGAGAAAGATGCTTATAGGAATATTTGGTTAGATGATGGATCCAACTGTGATCTACTATGATAATCAGAGTTTCATCAAGCTCTATGAGAATTCTATATTTCACTATCGATCCAAGCATATAGATATCTGGTATCACCATTTGTAGGACGTTGTGCAAAGGCAGATAATGTTTCTCCAATACATTATGACAAAGAAACAGGATGTTGATATCTTGACAATGGCCTTGTCAAGAGGGAAGTTCGAGTTCCACAGGTGCAAGATAGGGGTGGTTGATATTCCCTTTCTTACTAAGAGGGAGTGTTGAAAAATGCAGCAAGAAATTATCAATTTTATTTTGCCTTGATTAAATTGAGAAAATTCAAATTTCCACATCAGCAGACAACTTGGGTGTAGTTAACTTGTGTGACATAGCTTGTGTCACCTATTTTACTGAATAAATTCGAGTTGGAGGAGTTATATTTCATTTAAGCATGTGTGATTTCTAATTTGTAGCAATCAAGGTCAGTTATTTCAAGTTGTTTTCAGTTAAACTAGTTCCAATTGTTGGAGGAACTAGTGTAAGGTTAGTTGTGTAGTGAGACTTCAGTCTAACTCAGTGATCATCTAGTTAATTGATCAATCAACCCAAAATAGCTAGTGCAGTCAGATAGTTTGAGCTCCCCAGCTATGGTGGAGATTCCAAGGTAGTGTAGCATAAATTTTAGACTAGTCTTGAGTGTACAAGTGTTGCATGCAGTCAAATGATCAACCTTGGGAATTGCGCAATCAATTTGAGGAATTTCCTAAATAATAGGGGACTATTTTCTCAAGGAATTGCGCAAGGAAATAGGGGCTCAAGCAGAGGTAAAAATTGAATATGTTTGGTTCATAGTTTCTCGATGAGCAGAGAGATAGGTTATTCACTTGGAGGTTGTGCTCAATTGAGCAAAGAAATTGTAACACATCTATATTCATCAAATTAATGTAAGCAAGCATACGGGTTTTTAGCAAATTTATTTCCCCTAGAAAAATATTGTGTGCATGTGTGTTATTTCTCATTGCATGTTTGTGATTAATGTTCTAAATTGTGAATTGAATTCCGCAGAGCAGTAGAGTAGGTTTGTGTTTTGTGATTTTGATTAAAACTTCATGAGCGGTTGCAAATATGCATCATAATTTCTACATGTGGCATAGCCATATGAAATATTTGATGAACTAATGTGTCATATGTTGTGGTGCATCACATCGGGATTGGGAGTATGGAAATATGGAAAAAATACCTTTTAGGTTTTTATAAATGTCAGATATATCAAGTATCCAAAGATTTGAATATTCATAAATATGGATACAAACCCAAGATAATGAGGATGACATGATCTAGCACAAATAATTATGTGGCAAAGGTAACATGGAATCCAAATACCCAAAAGCTTGACCTATTGACCACTAGTGGAGATTCAAAAATTTGGAGTTTTTTTTAATGGGAATTTTTGCAAACATTTGAATCAAGATTTGGATGTTTGACCAAGTTGACTGAGTGCTAGTGCTTAGATATGGAAATACAAAAAAATGGAGTTGTTAGTAAAAGTAAACATCATAGATCCATATATGACTAAGAAAACCAAGGTTTCCAACTTGTGGACGAGGTCCAATGTGGTGGTGACACATGGAAAATAAGGATGCTAACATGTAATTAAAGGGAAAATATTTTGAGGGCCATAAATTTGTGTCCATAGATCATATTTTGAAGAAATTTATATTGTTGGAAATATATCAATGATAATAAAATGATGGTGGCCTTAGAAAACATGTTTGAGATGATAAAAGGAAGAAAAAAATTAGATACCCCACCTCCATAAGGTGGCCTTGGGGGTTGGGTATGTTTCGATGGATCTTGATACATCATATGTCTCTATCCTTGAATTCCATAATTACTTCAACTCATTTATACATGGCTGTAGGTAGACATATATTCTCTTATCTTATTTGATTTGTACACACATCCATAATAGACACAAGTTTTTCCTTAGAAACCCTTACAAGAGAAAGGTGAGGTCATTGTACTCTCTTTTCACTGGTATAGAAAAACACAAATATAAAGGAAGAGGTACTCTCTGTGCAGTTTCATGAGACCTATCCTATAAGGCTCTTACAAAACTTTAACGACCATTTATTATGCCCCCTAACTTCCCACTCCTATTTTCTCTACTCAGCTATGGAACAAAATACAATAGCATAAAATATTGGAACCCATACTCCTAGCAACCCAGTATTTGACATAGCCCAATAGACAAATAGGGCTAGGATATAACTCCATCAACCCTCAAGTGGAGTTATGATTTTATAACTTCTAAAATCTTTTTGAAAGTACGTGTGATTTTATCCCCATAAGGATGAGTAACGAGGGTTAACGTGGCATCCTCTCATACCATGGTGATACACATGGTAGGTTAAATTATGGGCAAAATAAATTCTACATACAATCTTTGATTGATGTGATTCTTGCATTTTTGGAAAGATATCTAATCGTAGAATGACACCAAAGGGTTTAACACAAGCGAGTTTTGTAACCCCCAAAGAAATGGTCATTTAATGCCTCAAAATGTATTTAGAAGGTTTCAGATCCCATTTCTCCAAATTGGGGCCCAACTACAAGAAAGTACACATCCTCTAATGTACCATACTACATATTCTTCCATTCTAGGATAGTAAACATACCTCTATAACTTGGAAATTTTCTTCCCAACACCAAAATGTCCTATAACTTTGGAGATGTAAGTCTCTTTGATAAGCTGGTGTTAATTTATCTATGGAATGTAGGATTTGTCCCTCCTCCTGATCCAACATTGAAGGCTCATAGAGTTTGAGATTCTCCACATTTATTATTGGGTAAAATGAATCTGTAGGCATTATCTCCCACCTTTTACAATATATTTAAAGGACCATACTATACAGTCTTGATCTTTTTTTCCAGGACCTTGTAGTATTTCCTTTTTCAATTGTAACCATAGTCTGTTTCCCACTCTAAATGTCTTCTCTACTATATGCATATCATGCCTAACACTATATTTTTCACATTACTTCTTCAAAACCTCTTGTACTTGAAAAAGGATATGTCTAATCTTATTAATAAGTTTTTATGTTCTTAATGCATCTCCTATGAGGTCATCCCTCACTCTTGCTTACTTCCCATATATAACATTCAGCAGTGGTGATGGAACATATTTAAAGAAAGTTTCAAAAGGGGACTTACTAGCAGAAGTGTGATTTTCTCTGTTATAAGAGTGTCATATATAGATCATATTTTCATCCTAGGTCTTCGAATGTTTCTAATTATAACCCCTAAAAAGTTGAACCAATTTTTTTCTTACTAATTTTGTTTTCCCATCTATTTTTGGAAAAAATATTATTGACCTCTTTAAATTATTGTTTACCTTCTCCCACTATATAGTACAAAATGCATTAGGAAATTTGGTGTCATTGTCTAAAATAATGCCCCTTCCTATCCCAAAATGCACTTTGTTATGTTCTTAATGCATCTCCTATGAGGTCATACCTCACTCCTGCTTGCTTCCCATATATAACATTTGACAGTGATGATGGAACATATTTAAAGAAAGTTTAAAAAGAGGACTTACCAGTAGAAGTGTGGATTTCTCTATTATAAGATTGTCGTATATAGACCATATTTTCATCCTAGGTCCTCGAATGTTTCTAATTATAACCCCTAAAAGTTGAACCAATTTTTTTTTTTACTAATTTTGTTTTCCCATCTATTTGTGGACAAAATGTTATTGACCTCTTTAAATTCTTGTTCACCTTCTCCCACTATATAGTACAAAATGCACTAGGAAATTTGGTGTCATTGTCTAAAATAATGCCCCTTCCTATCCCAAAATGCACTCTGTTATGAACATGAATATGCAATAATACAAATAATAAATAATATCAATAATAATGTCTAGTAATTATAAAAAATGAATGTTTCAAAAGACACGACTCCTTGAGAAAGGGAACTCCCTCATATATATATATATATATATTGCCCTCCTTGTATTCAATCATATCATATTACTCATCTAATATTTATCTATATTATCCAGATGGGTTTCTTTATATTAATGACATTTTGAATATCTTGTGTAATAACAAACATTGTTCGTATCATTTGGTATTAGATATTTGTTGTCTGATCCAATCATTCATCACATAAAAAAAATTGGGCCCCCCTATTCTCCAAATCCTTGACCACATTTAGGTTTTGGACACTCTTATTATTGTAATTAAGAAAAGAAGAAGTAGAAAGTAAAAGTTCTACAAAAAAATTCTAGAGTTGTGGAAAAAAACATTCATATATATAAAATGGTTATGGATTATTGTTAACAAAATGCATGTGAAAGTAAAAAAGTGAAAATTTTCAAATATATTTAAAACTACAGTGAAGAAAAGGGGGTGTAGATAAAATAATCTTGATTCCTCATTAATTTCCATTGGTGGTTTACAAGCTTGTGGTTTTTCAAACCCATGGTATTTGCAAGGTAAAGAAAAAAAAAAGAACTACAAATGTCTCTCTACATGATTGATAAGTTTTATCTCTCTATGTGCATGAAATTATCCAATGACTCAAAGGTGTGTAAGTGGACATATATTTAAAAGGTGAAGAAAATTAATTATATATATATAAAGTTTTGAAGTTAGAAAAGCATGTTTGAAGTTATACTTATAGAGGTCATAAATCAAATTTTATAAAGGATTATTTTAAATCACAACAAATCTGGCATTGTTTCATAAAATTGTTATCATATTTTGTTGAACATTGAACACCACTTGAATAATACCTACCCGTGAAAATATTGAACCATTGTATTGTGACATTGAAACAACGAAGCGCTCTTTGGCATAATAATTACATTGAACTATAAGTCAACACATCTTGTTAGTAGACCTCACTGAGAAAATAAAGGTGAACTTGTGACGTGCAACTATCTGTAGAATTTCGAGTACAAGAGGCACATGTCCCCCAAATTCCATAGAGATAGTGGTTAATCGACGTAAATAATTACCATTGTGACATCCATTCACATGGTTGTTGATCATTGTTCATTTTTTCGATTCATCCTGTGGCTCGATCTCATCAAGATTATTGTGGATGGATACACCACCATTGTTACTAGCTATTAGTGTGATACTTCAAAGAAATTATTCGCCATAGTCATGTCCACATAGGGGTCAAGTATATGTGTTAACCAAAAATTTCAAGCTCGTGGGTAAACATTAATCCCAATGAACATCAACTCAAATATTATGGCCAATAATTATGCATTTAAATTGGTTAATACATATTTATTAGCTACCATTAGCTCACATTGTTAATAAACACTTCATAGTAATAATCTATGAAGGATTTGAAAGGAAGACATTAAGTTTAAATTGAAAGGCATTTTGAACAAGCAGGTATTTCACACTTTGTACATTCACTCATTACAAAAATAATACGTAAGCTTCATAACCAGCGCATCATTTGATGTAAATTATTGACAGAAGAAGTAAAATGGAGACTAGTAATGGAAGATTTCCTAAAAATATTAGTAAAATTATTTTGCACTATTTAAAGTCAAAGGAACAATTGGAGGAAACGTTGTTATTATCTTAATCGCTCCTACTCAGGATGATAATTATATTAGTATGGAATGTGTTAACTAAGTAGTGGTTCCTGAGTCGAATATAATTGAAACGATCGACATGGATGAAAAAAAATATGACATAAGCAATTTACAATCGAGTGTTGGGGGACAATATTTTTGTCTCATGATTCACATTTAAATCTTTATTTTGTGATGATAGTGACGTAGTTCTGGGACCTTGGATGGAAGCACTAGGGTCTTTCACTGTAGACAAGAAGGAGTTCTTAACATTTTTCTATAAGAAGAAAAAAATAACATTACAAGATACTACATCGAAGTTAGATTCAGTAGCACCAAGAGACTTTAAAGATATCTAAAAAGTAATGCTTCAAGAAATCAAATGTTAGCACACAATATGCAAAAAGAAATTGGCAAAACTATCACAAACAAAAATGAAGATAGTTCTCGTCTCAAGGACCATCATAAAAAATTATGCAAACTAGGAAGTTCAAGAATGATAAGAAGTTGTTGAAAAATAAGTACAAATTATTGAGCGGGAAGAATCAAAATCATCAGATGTGAAAATGCAAGTTGAAGAAAAAGGAACGAATACAGATCTAGTCAATATCATAACTCAAGAAGATGTTAAACCAACTGAACTAAAAACATACTCAAACATTGGAGTACAAACGATAGAAAATGTGAGTGTACTTGCTAATAAAAGATCAGCAATTGATGATGAAACATCAATGCTTAGAGAAAATAAAACTCCTGAAGCAAATAAATGAAACATTATTAAGACACCTTATCATCATCCTCATCACAAGAGTATTGAAAATGTAACTAGTGTCGATCTTCATAATGTAATGAAATGTAATTT
>APFE030451154.1:5995-23264 GCA_000404065.3 Pinus taeda | reverse complement strand
CATTTGGACTTTTGTAAGAAAAAAAAAAAGAAAATTTATAAGTCAAACAGTCAACCACAAGACCTAGTCAACCTTCCTTGGACAAGTCAGCCTTAGAGGAAGTTATTCAACCCTCCTGGATATGTATATATACAAGTAAACTCGACTACATGAAGCACATTCAATCACTCACATCATCACATCAATTTCTAGGCAAGAACAAGAAGAAAACACCAATCGAAGTTAAAGGAGAGAGAAGAAAGTCAAAGGAGAGAAAGATCAAGTTTCCTGCCTAATTCTGCTCACACATGGGAAGGTTTTTCAATTACCTAAGGCTAATACGGGGCCGAAATTCGTTCATCTATTACAGGTCTAAAATTTGTGTTGTTTGACCAGATTTCAGAGATTTCACTAGCATTAGCTTTTGTTGACTTTGACTTCGTTGGAGGAGACTCGGAGGAGGTCTAAGTTGGGTTCATTGTGATAGTCTTGGTCTTGGTCTTAGGTCTTGGAAATCTCATTTTTATCTAAATCTATAAGAGAGGGATTTCTTTGGGTTTTCCCCATTGTGGGGTTTTTCCCCGGCTTGGAGCCTAATTTTGGTGTTCTTTGTCTCTTTTGTGATATTTATGTTTTGGTAATTACTTGATGAAGAAAACATAAATTTAATAAAAATTCAACAAACATTCACAAGTAATTATCAAGTTAAGAGAAATCAAGCATCATCCTTATTACACTTGGTTTCTCAACATGGTATCAGAGTTATGGTGAAGAGAAGGTAGTTTGAAGACACTATTGCAACAACTATCTCTCCAAAATAAGGCTTGAAGAAGACATCCTCTTAGCAACCCTCTATCCCAAAAGGAATCATTGAAGGATCTTGGAATCTTCATCAAGTTCTTAGTCACTAAATCAACAATCTTGCTCATCAACATCAACATTCATGAAAACACACAACATTTTATCCTTTGACAAGTAAGCACTTTACTATGGTCTATATCTAATCCTCCTAGCCAAATGACTTCTATTTTCAAATAAGGCAAAAAACTTTATGGGGCTTCTAACTACGAGACTTGGAAGAAGAAAATTGATCTAGTTCTCAAATAAAATGTAGTCATGCAATTTGTTGAAGGCAAAGTTCCAGCACCAAACAAGAGTAATGCTCAATGTAGTGCCCCGCTCTAATTGACTGACAGTGATATGACATTAACATTTATTTAGACCTAAGGCCCACACTTTATCCTTTGAGGACCTCAGGTTGAGGATACGGACACGTGACTCTATTATTAGTGGTTGTGATGTTTATGTATGTTCTCCATTGATATTATGATGAAGATAATATTAATGGTTATGTATATTATCTATTGGTATTATAATGATTGTAGCATTGATGGTTATGCATGTTCTATATTGGTATTATGATGATCGTAGCATTAATGGTTATGCATGTTCTCTATTGATATTATGATGATTGTGGCATAAATGGTTACGTTTGGTCTCTATTGAATTTATGATGATGATAACAGTAAAGGATATGTATACTCTCTATCGATATCATGATGATGATAGCTTTGATGTATAGGTATGTTTTTCATTGATGTTACGATGTTGATAGCTATGA
This sequence comes from Pinus taeda, assembly GCA_000404065.3. Taxonomy (NCBI): domain Eukaryota; kingdom Viridiplantae; phylum Streptophyta; class Pinopsida; order Pinales; family Pinaceae; genus Pinus; species Pinus taeda. The sequence goes on along the minus strand of APFE030451154.1, from coordinate 21,664 downwards.
TGAATATGTATGTTTCCATTGATGTTATGATGATGATAGCCATGATGGATGTGTCCCCTATGTTACCTATTGGCATTAGTTTTGGTTCACACTGAACAATGATGTGAATGACTAGGTGATGATGATGCTATTATGTTACTGACTAACACTTAGAAACTTTGTTACTGATAATTATTGAGTATGGCAAGAAACCACAAGAGGCACTCACATATGACGAGTTGACGACACATGGTTTGATGAAAATTTATATTATTTTATCTTTGAAATTCTAAGTCAATTTTGAAACCTGCTATATATGTTTATATATATTATGATGATATGTTAGTGGTTGTAGGCACATATTAATTGCTTGGTCGAATAACTCACATATGGGTGATGGGGTTGTACAATTTGATGGAACTGCATGGGAGGGGTGGGATAGTGTCCTTGATTTCACCCACTAACACTCTCGCTGTGACTTGGGCTAGAAAGGTTGAAACACCTTCATCTTGAAGATCACGAAGTCATGAGGGCAGGTCCCAAAGTTGGGTCGCTCATGAGGATTTTACCGGGGGCGCGCATTAAGGCGGATTCCTTGATCCCTGACACCATTAGTCTCACTATAGCAGGCAACATAAGAGATGATAGTGGTCTTTGTCGTTGCACCTATACTTTCCCCTTGCAGCCACTGAATGCTTGAAGGGAAAGTGGCATGGCACCCTTGGAACTTCAAGGGAATTTATTGAAGGGCGTGACCAACTTGGCACCCTTGGCATCACAAATAAACTGTTAGGTGTGACACCCTTGGAACTTCAAGGGAAGTTCTTGAAGGGCACGACCAAAACTTGGCACCCTTGGAATCATTAAAAATAAATAAGTTAATAAATATAATCAAGATATGAAAACCAGGTAAATTCACATCAAGGGTAAATGATGTTAGAAATTGAGGTAATTAAATCAATAATAAAACTTAGGATCATAGGAAGAAATAACATATTTTACCTTAAAAACTCTACCTTTCCCATGTTGGAAAATATTAGGTAGATAATGTAGTTTAATTAGGTAAAAAGGGTAAAGAGAGACATAAATATAAGAATATATATTAATCCTAAAATAGTTAAACCTAATTAAGAGAAGGGGATGGTGAATTAAAATAAGATTAATAAATTATATTTTATAGAAATTTAGAGAACCTCCATGTCGCAACAACCAACATAAGAATATCCATCTAAGAGATAACTTGAGTTAAATTAGGGAGTGGATAGGGATCAAATATTGACTTATCAATTGATTTTAGTAATGAACACAGGTTGAGTAAAAAGGAAGATCAAGAGACAACTAGGAGAAGAAATAGGAATCTTGTTGAGATGAGGAAAAATATTAGTTTTAAATTAAAATTTAAATAAATAATTTTTCAGACCCTTGATAGCAGAGTGACACATGGGTATAGATGACTTGAGTTAAATTAGGGAGTAGATAGGGGATCAAATCTTGACTTATCCATTGACTTTAGTAATGAAAACAAATTAAGGAGTAAAAAGAGGGATCAAGAGACAACTAGGAGCAGAAATAGGAATTTTGTTGAGGTGAGGAACAATATTAGTTTTAAATTCAAATTTAAGTAAATAATTTTGGAGACCCTTTATGAGAGAGTGACACATGGGTGGGTGAATAATAAAACTATTGGATTATCAAAAATAATTAAGTATGCTCTAATACCAAGTGTAGGGACCAACCCTATAAATTATTTTTGAAATACTAAAAATACAACCATAAGAAAAATAACATTGGGAACTCAAAAATTATTAAGCATTATATAAAAATTTCCTGAATTTCACTTCATTGAACATATCATCTGATTACATGTTATTAACTAAAACCATAATGAAGTCATACAAAAGAACATTATAACAACATAGGTATCGTTCACCAGGAGACAAAAATATTAGTTTTAAATTAAAATTTAAGTAAATAATTTTGGAGACCCTTGATGAGAGAGTGACACATGGGTGGTTGAATAATCAAACTATTGAATTATCAAAAATAATTAATTATGTATGAAATGCCAAGTGTCACCTATGAGGACTCCTATAAAAGAAGGGGCAAGCTATGAGAGAAGGGACTTTTCTTTACCCTATTGTTGGATGCAGGAGACTATGTCAGAGTGGTGATTACGAGCTATAGTGAGTTTGGTGAGGTAGAGGACTTTAAAGAGGGGACTTTTGAGCCAATGAGTGCTCTCCTCTACCAGCTAAAACATTCCTCATTGTACAACCCCATTGCAATTCGGGGGTCCGCCGGGAAGGAGAGTACCCAAGGAGTAGGCAGGGGGTCAACCAGTGGGTCATTACATTCGGATTAAGCACGTTGACATTCACACTTGGAGGCGACCAACAACAAAGGAGGGAAAACAACGACAAGTCAAGTTTAAATCTCATCTCCTGGTGAATGGTACCTATGTTGTTATAATAGTCTTTTGTATGACTTAATTATGGTTTTAGTTAATAACATGTCATTAAATGATATGTTCAATGAAGTGAAATTCAGGAAAGTTTTATATAATGCTTAATAATTTTTGAGTTCCCAATGCTATTTATTGGTGATGTAGTTTTTTAAGTATTTAACAAATATATATATATATATAATAGTGTTGTCCCTACACTTGGTATTAGAGCTATGTTGAACCCTTGAGACCTATGGGCCCATGCATGCATGACTAGTTTTGTTAAATATCTACTACATTCAAATTGGTAAGGGAAGAGTAGCACCCTCATAAGATTCGAAACCGAGACCTCACATCTACCAAAAAATTCCAACACCAGCGCGCCAACTGTGTTTAATATGACAAATCTTCTCCAAAAGTGAAATTCAATTTATTCAAAATATAAATGGTAAAAGCTTTATAATGAAAAGAACTTAATAATGAAACATTTTCCAGTCGATTTCCCAAAGCTAACATATGAGAAAAAATTGTATACTATAATGAAAATGACAAATATAATTAAATGAGAAAAATTTTCACAAATAAGGAAAACGATTTTTCTCAAAGTGAAATACCCTTGGAAAATTAACGCTAAAGTTCAATGAGGAAATTCACCTAAATGAACGGGGAAATTTTGATGTAAGCTTGTAGTAAATTAAAATTTTAAAACCCCAAGTCTCAAAAGCTTGATTTATTCAGAATTGCAGCAAGAATTTCACTTGCGGCTGAGGAGAAAATGTCCAATTTTGAAGACGTCCCTTCAGAATTTTTCGTAATTTTTTTGCAAGACGTCCAAGCTGCTTGCACCAACATAAAGGAGAAACTTTCAGAAGAATGGATTGCTTTGTTCAAAATAAATTCAACCAAGGTTATTAATAATCTTAAAAAGCTCACGGCTTAAGGAGATTAGGCCCTAGAAAAAATTTCCGATTTAATAGCAAAGCTCTCAAAATTCAATCTTGGAAGCCCAAAAGAAATGTATGTTTAATCTCTGCAAAAACTTCAAAGTTAGTGATCAAAAAAAATAATAGCTTCTCAAACCATATTCGACCTTTTTCGGCAAAAGAATTGACCCTTTGAAACATATTTTTTAAAGATAAACTCAAGTGAATTTCTGAAGAATTTGAAAGATGAAATTCTACATTTTTCACAGTCGTCTACTTTCTGGGCTCAATTTTTTTTTAGGGCTGCAAATGCCACAAGATTGCACTAGCTTCATACTGAGGGTTTCACAATTTTTTTTTTATTTTTATTTTGTGGCACATTAATATATTCATTTAAGGCTCTTTCTCTCTGGCAAATTTATGAGATACCGCAGGCCATAGAGAAATTGTTTTTCTCTTATAAAAAGAAATCATCTAATCCTCCATGGCAATTTCTTCCAATCGCCTAGAAAGATTGCACTCAACCTCTACAATGAGTCAATGGACTTCATCCACAGCCTCGTGATCCAGCCAATCTCCAAGGGGCTGTAGAATGGATCTGGTCTGCGCAACATCGAAAACGTCGTTGGTCATTTTAGCCACGAGCTCTGGCTGTAGAAGCTTAGGCATCTCTCTAACCAGAGCCTCGCCATGGCACTCATTGGCTTCTGAATCCACTTCAATGGTGTTCGAAGATGAGGGTTTGGAGGCTAACATCAATGGCTTCCGCAGAGGCCTGAAAGACAGAATGTACAAAAGAAATGGATGAGCCTTGGAATCAACTTCCATGATTACTTAGATTCCTATAGATCTCAGCATATGCATTCACAAATTCAACCGATTCGTAACAAAGCGTAGAGATTTTATTCCTTCAACAGACTTCAAAGGATTAGAAATATAAACCTAGTGAGGGAAAAAGAATTTTAATATTTAATAAAAACTATAAACATGCTGGTAGTATTTATATCATCATTATCATTTATAACGTTTTGAGAACCTTTGAAAAAGTAAATATCAAATGGGAGATTGAGTGAATTTAATGATGGGCATTTTCAATAGGAAACTTGAACTTCGTATTCTCTCTCACAATTATGTTCTAGTTTTTTTTTCGACGTTAGGTACAATAGATTGCAAAATTCCCATGTGTTGTGAAATATTAGTTATTAGGTACTCTGATACTTTATATATAGCTCGCTTGGTACACATCATTATAGGGGATGTATTATTTGGATTTATTTCATGGAGTGTAAGTTATGTTACATTTTAATATCATAATGAATCATATGTTAATTTGTGATGATATATGTATGTGTTAATGTTAATGATTATATATAAAAGTTTTAAATTTAATTTAGGTTTTAAACGTTAATTTAATTGTGTTTTTTGATAGCTAAGCTCATAAAATCATAAAACTTTATAAACGTATTTTCTATGTTCTTACTAAGGACATTCTCAGTTTATGTTATGATAATGCTACCAACCACCTTACCATTTACATGACATGATGTGGTCTAAGCATTCTAGTTGAGTAGATTGATAGTATCCTTAATTAGATATTATTGGAATGTTTGAAATTGATAAGCGAATTATATAATCAAGAATTTTTAAATGCATAGAATGTTCCTTTGGAAGTATATAAACATAACAATAAATTATAGAACCACCTAGGTTGGTTATGATTTTTAGCTGATTTTTATTTATTTATTTATTTTTATCTTATAAGAAAAAAAATCGTGTTAAATTGTGGCAGGATTCATTGGTAAACCATGGTTAGAAGAGGTACAAGAAGAAATGGGGCAACTAAAGGGCGCAACATGGCACCACCACAACAACTGACTCCTACCTCCCCACACAATGATTAGGAAAACATCACAACACCAGAACAAATACCAATTGGAGAAGTGTTGAACTTAATGAGATCGTTCCAACACATGTCTAAGGAATTAATAAATTGTTTGGAACGAGAGCATGGAGGACCTGTCATACAAAACGAAGTACCCCAAAACACTACAAGAAATGATGTACATAGAGATTTGGAAAAAGTAAAATTTCCAGAGTTTTGGGGGTCCATAGATGGTCAATCTGTAGAGGCATGGTTAGAAAACATGGTTATGTGCTTTACCCTAAGAGATTACACCACAAATATGAAGGCCAAGATGGGTATGTTCCAGCTAAAGGGAAACACACAACTTTGGTGGAAGATATTATTAACCCAATTGGGGATGGATATATCAAAAGTAACTTGGGAACTATTTGAAGACAAATTTAGAGAATGTTACCTGTCAAAGGAGTTCCTTGAGAGGAAACTAAATGAATTCAATGCATTAAAGCAAGGGAGTTACTCACTACTAGAGTATGAGGCTCGTTTCATGGAATTACTCCGTTATCCCCCTCACTTAAACACATAAAAGCTCAAGGTGAACAAATTTGTGTATGGACTAAATGTTAACATTCGGGCCAAGGTTAGAATCTTAATGCCTCGCACCTTGCATGAGGCAATTCAGTGGGCAATCATTGCAGAGGAGGAGATCATGAGCAGTGGACCTAGTAAGTCAACAAGGCCCACAGGATCAGGAGTACCAAGTGGAAACAATATGGAATGTAGAAATCAAAGAACACCATATAGGCATCCAGCTCAGCACTCACACAGGGTACCTCAACAAACTTGTCAACCACATCAGCACTGACCTATGTGACAGCACCAAGTTACACCTCCTCAGCACCGATCCCAAGAGTTTGGCCCTTTCCAGCAGAGTTCCAGGCCAACTCCCGGTTCAGTTGGTAGTAGGAGCCAAGCTCCTAAGAGGGGGTGTTGGACTTGTGGAGGTCCTCACTACAAGAGGGATTGCCCTCAAAAGATAAGTAATACCAACTCAACTAAGAATGCAACTATGGTGGGGGATCTAGAGAAGGCTTATTGCATCCATGCAGCAGGGAACAATCACCAGGTCGAACACCAATCCACTGTGTTGGAAACCTCAGGTAATATTGAGGGTATGATCTTTGTCATTTTAATAGATCCAGGAGCTACTAATTCCTTTATTTCTCTAAATGCATTATCAAGGATTAAAAATAAATCAATTTCATAATATGAATTTAGACATGTAGAAATGGCATGTGGCATGAAAAGAAATGTAGGAAGGATGGTAAAGGATTGTGAGGTGGACCTTGGTGTATGTAAGACCAAGGTATCCTTGTACTCTACAATTTTAGGAGTCTATGACGTAGCTATAGGAATTGATTGGTTGGAATGACATGAGGCACTCCTAGACTGCAAAGACAAGATTCTACATTTCACAAATGATGACGACCAAATAAAATCATTAAGGGGAAATAATCGAGAGGTGTCCCTGAGGTTCATCTCCTCCATACAACTAATGAAATATAGGCGAAAGGGATGTCAAATGTTCTCGGCGTTATCTCTAAACTATAAGGGTGATTTTGAAAACCTTTATAAACATCCATTTCTTGTTAAATTTAAGGAGGTATTTCCCGAAGAACTACCCGGGCTGCCCCCAAAAAGGGAACTTGATTTCACCATGACCTTAAACCAGGCATTGACCCTATTGCAAAGGCACCCTATCGTATGTCAGCTCCAGAGGTAAATGAATTGCAGATCCAATTAAAGGAACTGTTGGATTTGGGTTTCATACAACCTAGCATATCTCCATGGGGATCCCCTGTGATTTTAGTTAAGAAGAAGGATGGGTCTTGATGACTGTGCATTGACTACTGCCAATTAAAAAAAGTGACGATAAAAAATAAATACCCTCTACCAAGGATAGATGACATGTTTGATTAAATGAGGGGGGCAACTGTGTTTTCAAAGATAGATATGAGGTTAGGATATCATCAGTTAAGAATCAAGGAAGAAGATATCCCGAAGACAACCCTTAAGACAAGATTTGGGCATTATGAATTTGTAGTTTTACCCTTTGGAATGACAAATGCCCCGGGGCGTTTTCATGAGTTTGATGAACGGAATATTTCGAGATTACTTAGACAAGTTTGTACAAGTCTACTCAAAGACCCCAGAAGAGCATGACGAACACTTGAGGACAGTTCTACAATGTCTCAGATAAAACCAATTATACAGGAAGTTGTCAAAGTGTTCCTTTTACCAAACCAAGATTCATTATCTTGGGCACATTATCTCTGGGGATGGTATCGCAGTAGACCCAGTAAAGATCGAGGACATCCTGGAATGGCCAAAACCAACCATTGTTCATGAAATATGAAGTTTCATGGGCATGGAAAGGTATTATCGTAGATTTGTCGAAGGGTTTTCAAAGATAGCGAGCACCATTACCGAGCTCCAAAGAAAAAACAAGAAATTCATTTGGACTGAAAAATGTGAAGAGGCATTCCAAAGGTTAAAGGTTTTATTAACGACAACACCAATTTTGAAGGTGTCGGATATGTAACAAGAATTTTTGGTTTGCACTTATGCCTCCAAGGAAGGGTTGGGTTGTGTGTTGATGCAAGAATGAAGAGTAATAGCTTATGCATCAAGGAAACTTAGAACCCACAGAGAAAAATATGCAAACCATGATCTATAAATGGCAGCAATTGTTTAGGTACTAAAGATTTGCAGACACTACCTTCTAGGAAGTTTGATCTTAGGACTAACCATTGTGGGCTACACCAAATATTCACTCAAGACCACTTAAATGCAAGACAAAGACGATGGTCTGAGCTAATTAGTGAATATGATTTTGATATCACTTACATAAAAGGAATGGTAAATAGGGTGGTCGATGCTTTAAGTAGGAGGCCTCAGATATTTTCAGTGATTCCGTTAAAGACAAATTTGAGGGAGAGACTGCTTGATTTACAATTTAAAGGCACCTGGTATCACAAGGTTAGAAAAAGTTTGAGGGAGGGTGAAATGAGGGTCCCAAAATATGAATAATACTCCCTTGATAATGATGGGATACTACGATTTCAAGCAAGGATATATGTACCACCAATGAAGATATACGCTAGTTAATCTTGAATAAAGCACATCGTGCAGTATACATGGCACACCCTGGTGTTAAGAAGATGAATGCGGACCTGAAACCACTCTTCTTTTGGAAAAGGATGAAGAAGGACATCGTAAACTTGGTAGCAAGATGCTTAGAGTGTCAACGAGTAAAAGTTGAACACAGACATCCAGCAGGATTATTGCAACCCCATGAGATACCAAAATCTAAATGGGAAGTTATATCAATGGACTTCATTGTGGGACTACCAATGACCTCAAGAAGACATGATTCCATATTTTTAGTGGTGGACACGTTGACCAAGAGCGCCCATTTCATACCAATTAAGACTACATATAAGGCACCAGAAATAGACTAGGTTTTTATTAATAAGATTATGAGATTGCATGGAGTGCCTAGGAAGATCATATCTGATAGGGGAGTAGTGTTTACATGAAGGTTTTGGACCAGTTTCCAAGAAGCTTTGGGAACCCAATTGAACTTCAACACTATTTATCACCCTAAGATAGATGGGCAGACAGATAGGACTAATCAAATCCTCGAAGACATGCTTCGGATGTATGTGATGGACCAACAAAAGAGATGGGAGGATTTTTTACCCCGCGTGGAATTTGCTTATAATAATAGTTATCAGAGTTCCATCAAGATGACACCATTTGAGTTCTTATACGGAAGACCTTGCAGAACACTTCTCAGTTGGGACCGAATAGAGGACCGAGTATTAATAGGACTAGAAGTGTTGCAAGAGATGGAAGAACAAATGACTATGATTAGAGGAAGGCTAAAAGAAGCACAAGATCAACAAAAGAGCTATGTTGATGCTCACTGGGTAGACCGAAGTTATGAAGTGGGAGGTAGGGTATTCTTGAGAGTAAGGCCCTAAAAAATCTCTATAAGATTCGGAAAGGGAGAAAAATTGTCTCCACGGTTTGTGGGACGTTTTGAAATCTTAGAAAGGAAAGGGCCAGTGGCATATAGGCTTGCCTTACCTCCATATTTAGCACGTATGCATGATGTCTTTCATATTTCTGTTTTGCGTCATTATATTTCAGATCCTTAGCATGTTATTGACTTTGGTCATTTGCAGGTTTTAGATGAGGGAACCATAATGGTTGAACCAGTTCACATATTGGACCAGCGAACTTTGCAGCTTAAAGGATGGTTAGTGGACCAGGTTAAGGTCCAGTGGGACAATTATAGTCCCAGTTCAGCTACTTGGGAGGACATCGAGGAGATGCGTCACCGTTTTCCTTACCTATTCCAAGGACTTTGAGATGAATTCTAATATTAAGAGGGGTTGTATGAAGTGCCCCACTCTCGTCGACTAACAATGATATGACATTAACATTTATTTAGCCCTAAGGCCCACACTTTAATCTTTGAGGACCTCAGGTTAAGGATCCGGTCGCATGACTCTATTATTAGTGGTTGTAATGTTTATGTAGGTTCTCCATTGATATTATGATGAAGATAGTATTAATGGTTGTATATGTTATCTATTGGTATTATGATGATTGTAGCATTAATGGTTATGCATGTTATCTATTGGTATTATGATGATTGTAGCATTAATGGTTATGCATGTTCTCTATTGATATTATGATTATTGTGGCATAAATGGTTATGTTTGTTCTTTATTGAATTTATGATGATTATATCGATAAATGATATGTATGCTCTCTATTGGTATCATAATGATGATAGCTTTGATGGACAGGTATGTTTTCTATTGATGTTACAATGTTGATAGCTTTGATGTATATGTATGTTTTCATTGATGTTATGATGATGATAGCCATGATGGATGTGTCCCCTATGTTACCTACTTGCATTAGTTTTGGTTCACAATGAACAATGATGCGAATGAGTAGGTGATGGTGATGATGCTATTATGTCAATGACTAACACTGAGAAACCTTGTTACTGACGATTATTGAGTATGGCAAAAAACCACTAGAGGCACTCGCATATGATGAGTTGACGACACGTGATTGATGAAAATTTATATTATTTTATCTTTGAAATTCTCAGTCAATTTTGAAACCTGCTATATATGTTTATATATATTCTGATGATATGTTAGTGGTTGCAGGCACAAATTAGTTGCTTGGCCGAATGACTGACATATGGGTGACGGGGTTGTACAATTGGATCGAACTGCATGGGAGGGGCGGGACAGTGCCCCTTGATCTCACCCACTAGTACTCCTGCCGTGATTTGGGCTGGAAAGGTTGAAACGCATTCACCTTGAAGATCAAGATGTCATGAGGGTAGGTCCCAAAGTTAGGTCGCTAATGAGGATTTTACTGGGGGGCGTGCATCAGGGTGGATTCCTTGATCCCCGACACCATTAGTCTCACTATAGCATGCAACATAAGAGATGATAGTGGTCTCCATCGTTGCACCTATACTTTCCCCTCGTAACCACTAAATGCTTGAAGGGCAAGTGGCATGGCACCCTTGGAACTTCAAGGGAAATTATTGAAGGGCACGACCAACTTGGCGCCCTTCGCATCACAAGTAAACTATTAGGTGTGACACCCTTGGAACCTCAAGGTAATTTCTTGAAGGGCACGACCAAAACTTGGCATCCTTGGAATTATTAAAATAAATTAATTAATAAATATAATCAAGATATGAAAACCAGATAAATTCACATCAAGGGTAAATGATGTTAGAAACCAAGGTAATTAAATCAAGAATAAAACTTGGGTTAAAAGGATCATAGGAAGAAATAAAATATTTTATCTTAAAAACTCTACCTTTCTCATGTTGGAAAATATTAGGTAGATAATGTAGTTTAATTAGGTAAAAAGGGGAAAGAGAGACATAAATGTAAGGATAAATATAAATTCTAAAATAGTTAAACCTAATTAAGAGAAGAGGATGGTGAATTAAAATAAGATTAATAAATTAAATTTTAGAGAAATTTAGAGAACCTCCATGTGGCAACAACCAACATAAGAATATCCATCTAAGAGATAACTTGAGTTAAATTAAGGAGTGAATAGGGGATCAAATCTTGACTTATCAATTGACTTTAGTAATGAACACAAATTAAGGAGTGAAAAGGGGGATCAAGAGACAACTAGGAGAAGAAATAGGAATCTTGTTGAGGTGAGGAAAAATATTAGTTTTAAATTAAAATTTAAGTAAATCATTTTGGAGACTCTTGATGAGAGGGTAACACATGGGTATAGATAACTTGAGTTAAATTAGGGAGTATATAGGGGATCAAATCTTGACCTATCAATTGACTTCAGTAATGAACACAAATTAAGGAGTAAAAAGGGGGATCAAGAGACAACTAAGAGAAGAAATGGGAATCTTGTTGAGGTGAGGAAAAATATTAGTTCTAAATTAAAATTTTAGTAAATAATTTTGGAGACCCTTGATGAGAGAGTGACACATGAGTGGGTGAATAATAAAACTATTGAAATACATATAAAAAAAAAAAAAAAAAATTACTTATGCATGAAATCCCAAGTGTCACCTATGTTGGCATTATGGGACAGGTTTGGCGCTATGGCACAAGTGTTGTCCTTGATGGCAACTCCCTCTGATGACAAATCACAATTCAGGCACTCAAAAAGAAGAAAAATATATATACGCAGGTTCACCTTGACGAAGCTGCATATACACGCCAGTTAGACGTTCCGAATCGCATATGCGTATACACGCACTTTCACGCAAGAAAAAGCGCGTACATGTGGGAGAACTTATTTTGGTCTGTGGTATTTAGTCCTTGGTATTTGGACCTATGGTTTTTGGGCCATGATATCTCGTCAGAAGTGTTGATCCCAAGTATTGAGTCCATGGTATTAATTTGTTATGGTTTAGGACCATGGTATTGTGAAAGGCCTAAGACTATAAAAGAGGAAGGAGATCATTTGGCAAAGGACAATCTGAATTAATTGAATATCTGATAAAGTGCTAGATCTGGAATACTGGGTATTGGGTTATGGTGCAGATCTGGATCTAAATGAAGGAGGAATCTGAGCGCAAGGAGAAGGATAAGTTCTATTGAAGGGTCAAAATCTTAAGGCTTGAATAATAATATATTTGAATGATTTTGATCTGTTATATGTGGCGCATGCTTGATCTATAAATCTACTAATCTGGGTTAACTAATGTCTGAATGATTGGAAGAGAGAATTATCCTTTATAGATTTGTACGCAAGTTCAGTGAAGCGAAGGCCCGTATACACACTGGTTCTGTGACTAAAAACAGTGTATACGTAGGTTGGTCCAAACACAGAAGCATATGCATGCAGGTTTCTGGTTATTAAAGTAGTGTACGTCTCTTAAATTGTGTTCTAGCTGCTTCTGTTTATTGCTCCAGTGTTCTGGGTTCAGAATTTGGTGTGTAGTTACTATTACTGTGTTCTGGGTACAGCTGTCAGCGAAGTGTCTATTTGATTCAGTGTTGATTGGTGAAAAGGAGATTGTTTGATACAGAAATTCTTGATGATTGATTGATGTTCATGGATCCAGTCTGAAAATTTATGAAACGTGGTCCCTGGAAGCAAAGAGAAGATTGTAGCCTCCTGCAGGTAGTAGCCTGCGTACTAGTATCCCAGCTAGTACAAGAGCTAAGGGGGTTGTATATCCATTCCAAGAAAAGTTGGAGAACGAGAGAGGGTTGTAGCTCTCTGCAGGTAGCAGCCTGCGTATTGGTAAAGGACTGCACCAGTACAGGAACATTGTAAAAAAGAAGTTTCTAAATAAAGGAAGATAGAGATGAATTGTAGCAGGTGGTTTTCACCCACATTGGGTTTCCACCTTATATCTTGTGTTCTTGTGTGTGATTTTCTTATGCTCTGTTTCAATGTTTATGGTTACTGTTTATTTGACTCTGATACATAGATTAATGATCAACATCTGTAAGATAAATTAAATTATAAGTCTGCATGGTATGCGCGGGTTTCTTTATCTGTAGTTACGTATATACGCGGTTTTCACTAACTGAAGTAGCATATATGATCTGGGTTTGAAAAAGAAAATAATTGACTCGATAATACTGATTCACCCCCCCCCCCTTCTCAGTATTATTTCCAACAATTGGTATTAGAGCAGGTTCCTTCAGAAAAAGATTGATCACTTGAAGGAAGATCTATCGTCATGAGCAACTACAAGAGAGAAGCATCAATCAGGCCACCAATTTTTGATGGGACCAACTTCGTCTATTGGAAGGTAAGAGTTACAGCCTATCTTCAATCTCTTGGTACAGAAGTCTGGGATATCATAGATACAGGGTACACTTTTCCATCAGCAACTCCTACAGATCCGGCTAAGAAGAAGCAGTTTGAAACAAATGCAAAGGTTGTCAATACTCTATTAGGATGTCTATCTCAATCAGAATTCGTCAAGGTTATGTAGTATAAAACCGCAAAATAAATATGGGACAAGATCGTTCTGAGCTATGAAAGAGATGAACAGGTAAAACGAGCAAAACTTCAAACCCTCATAATTCAGTATGAAAATCTCATAATGTAAAATGATGAAAGTGTGGCTAACTATTTCCAACGCATAGATGAGATTGTTAATTGTATGAAAATTTTGGGTGAAGAAATAAAAGAGGTTGTTGTGGTTGAAAAGGTTCTGAGATCTTTGTCTTCTAAGTTTGAATCAAAAGTTTTTGCAATAGAAGAAAAGGAAAATCTACAGAAAATTACCATGGCGTAGCTACACGGAATTCTAACCGCTTATGAAATGAGGAAAGGGGGGCCATCAGACAGAAGAGAAGCCACATTCAAGGCCTCAGGAAAAGGAGATTCCTATGACTCGGGACATATGTCAGAAGAAGAGGAAGAATCAAATTTTGTCAAGAACCTTCAACGGGTTGCTGGAAGATTCAGAGGTAAGTTACCTTTCAAATGTTCTGCTTGTAGAAGAGTCGGTCACTATGCTGCCAAGTGTCCTCATAAAGGTAAGCTTGACAAAGATAAGGAACCTGTTAGATGGAACAAGAAACAAAATGTAAATAAGAAAAGCTATTACACTCATGAAGACAGTGATGGATTTTCAAATAGTGATGAAGATGAACAAGGTAATAATTATAGACTTTTAATGGATTTTGAGGATGATGATTTCATGGATGCTATAGATGAAAAAGGTCTTTATGAAGAGATTTCTAAACTCAAAATTTGTTTGGAAGAGAAAAATATGATTATTGATACTCTACAATTCCAACTGGCTGAAAGTGAAAAACATCATGAAAAGTTAGAATGTGAAATTGTGGGACTTAGAAAAGAGATTGAGAAAACTAAATCTCTTAATCTTAGATTTGTTAAAGGATCTGAAACGTTAGATGAGATTATCAAAGTGCAGCATTCTCCACTAATCAAGACAGGTCTGGGATATAATGAAGAAGTAACTCAAGCGCAAAAACTATCCACCTCCAAAAGTTATCTTGATGTAGCAAGGAGAAGTGAGCAAAGGCTCAATGGAGATTGCCAGGTAAATTAGGGACAATTTACCTCAAGGGTGAACAAAGACTACCAGGTAAATTGGGGGCAATCTACTTTAAGGATGAACAGAAGCTACAACCAGCCACAGGTAATACCTTCTCAATTTTCCTCAAGAATGGATGTCAATAGAAACTACAATCACTTGGTTGATAATTGCAGGAGTTTCTTCAATGGCCAATGTTTCTCTTGTCATAACTTTGGTCACAAAGTAGCTCAATGTGTTGCCTATAAGACAATCATGACTAGAGAAGCTCAAAAACAAAGAAATATGACTAGAATCATGAAAAGGACCTACAATAACTTTTCTACTCTTGAAAATGAAATAGAATGTTCTATTTGTAACAACTTCGGTCATGAAGATTCTGAATGCAGGAGCAGGTTTCGGCAGACAACTCAAAAGGAACAAGCCTCAAGTGCCAAAACATGGAGAATGAAGGAACCGCAACCAGAAAGATGTGGGATAGCCCTATATGCAGAAGGACAAGAAAATCGATGGTACATCGACAGTGGATGTCCGAAACATATGACAGGTGATAAAGAAAAACTTCAATCATATAGTGCCTTAGAAAAGGAAAATAAGGTCTCATTTGGAAATGACACCCCTGCGCTCATAAAAGGTAAAGGTTCAATTCAGTTGAAAGAAAAGGTCAAAGCTGGAAATGTTATGTATGTTGATGGCTTGAAGCATAATCTATTCAGTGTCAGTCAGATGTGCGATCAAGGAACTGAGGTAATATTTCGATCAAATGGATGTAGTGTTCGTGATCTTGATACAGGAAAAACAGTGATCAAAGGCATAAGAACTCCAAATAATTTATACATATTCAAAG